>CM064887.1:960153-992653 GCA_030347415.2 Decapterus maruadsi
CCCAGCTGTAGTCGTGGCAATCATAAACCCAAGCCCTCACATCCCTGCCTGCAGTGCACACACACATACACACATACACACCCCACAGACTTGCACATATGAGCTCCATCTCCTGGTCCAAATAACACCAAATATTGTCTATGCAGAGCAACAAAGTCTGTAACTTTCCTGCCATACGCGACAGAAAATCCATCGTTCTCTCTTTTCAAGCAACATTCTGAAATTTTTCAACAAAATCTACAGAGCTAACAGATGCAAACTCAAAATAGAGCTGACAGTGTTTTCATGGAGAATTATGATGAAATCAGGGCATTGATTTTAGATGGGATAGCCTACTCCAAGATATCTTAAAATGCTGATAAACAGTTCAAATTTTGATGTGAGATACTTTCGTTTCAGAGAAAAAGCTGTTTTAATGTTAAAAAATTGAGGAAAAAGTTAAGTAGCCTACATTAAAGGTCACATATTGTAGAAAGTCAGGTTTCTTTTGTTATGAGATCCAAATTCTATAAATGTATTAAAGGAATAGTTCACCAAAAAAAGAAATTCAGTCATTAATGACTCACCCTGATGCTGAATACTCCGGAGTAGTTTTTTCTTCCTTTGTATTCCTTCCTCGCGTTCACACGTATATCATGCCCAACACAAACACATCCATAATACTACACAAAAATCTTGAAATATCCACACTGCTAGTCCGTGGCAATCCAAGTGTCCTGAAGGGATGTAGTCCAGAGTTTACCCCAAACAACGTCATTGAGGCAACTCTGGACTATCTCCCTTCAGGACACTTGGATTGCAGTGGACGAGCAGTGTGGAGGAATATTAAATGGTTTTTGTGTAGTTTTATGGACGTTTTTGTGTTATATAAATAAGTTTTAATAAGTTTACGAACCGGCCTCCCGGGTCTCCAGATGCACTTTGAGGAATAAAAAGACTACTCTGGAGTATTCATCAGCATGAGGGTGAGTCAATAACTGAATGACTGAATTCCATTTTTTGGTGAACTATTCCTTTAAAGGAGTCATAACCTGGTTTTTTACGTATCCAGCCCCCCTTGGATCGCTTTGGATCAATTCGTAAAACTTATTAGAAAAAAAAAAAATGTAATCAAACATTGAGCTTGTTCTGACCCTTTTTCGTACCGCGACTTTATCACGCGAGATTACGCGCGAGGTTTTGACTGGTCCGGATGTGCATTGTATAATATGTAATGAGGCGCGCGTTGATTCGCCGCAGGAAGGACAGAGCCGGGGGGGGGGGGCTTGCCTGCATGCAGACTCCAAAACATAAACAGCCCCCTGGTACCGCTTCGGTGATTTCAGGTAGCGGACGGGGCGGGGTTGGGTGGTGAAAGAGGCAAGTAGCCTCCACGGTGAGGTCACCGTAGGAGCAGAATCAAAATCTCCTGCTTTAGGAAGGCACACCATTGTGTGCTATTCCTGTTCGGAAAAAGAGCCGAAGCGAAAAAACGGCGCCACTTTCAAACTCCAGCTTTTCAGGCAAGTTTCTACTGAGGTCAAACACCAATATGCATGTTTTAACAAGAGAAATTGCGATTTCCGGGTGATGACTCCTTTAAGTACCAAAAGATTTAATCCATGGATGAATGCACACTGAAACTATGCAGAAAATGATCAGTCAGGACTTCAGTACGTTGTTGACATTACAACTATAAAGTCACCACTGGCCCCCAGGAAAGTCCACCTGTTCCAACTGCCCAAACCGCTAGCAAGTTAGCATGCTACAAAATCACTGCACAACTTTACCCAAAGACAGAAAACATGGGCAAGAGTCTTTTTTTCCCCCTGAAATACCAACCACTGATATCCGTATTCACCTGTGAGTAGGCTCCAGTCCATTAGCTGTGGTTGGCCTCGCCCTGCATCAAGCACAGAGCAGTCAGCCAGTCAGAGAGAGTCAGTCTATCCTGCTCTTCCTATAGTTCAAGAGAGAAACCCATATAATAATAATAAAAAAAACGGGACCTTGAAATGCTTGTGGAGGCAAACTGAACACTAAATGTAATTCCATCCATATTTAAGACGCCACTGAATTACAAAGATCTATTAATCAACAGCCGAGTTACTTCATCATGTCTTATCTGACGATTAACAGGAGACAAGTCGTCCACCTTTATCACACTTGTTCTACAGTTATGGCAGGAGGCTGAGAGGGCTATCACATGTATCAGGCACATGACACATGTATGGTCGCATAATTAGCTTTGCACCGAGGCATCCTTAGGTGACAGTGTTAAGTCATCCATCATTGCTTCTAATCATTCGTTGGTGGAGTGTGGGATGTAATTACAGAGTGCTAGGCAACGACAGGCTTCACAGGTAAAAATAGTCATGCAGGATGAGAGACTACTGCATGTGTTTGGCATGTGGCGTGCGTGCACAAAGTGTTTGTGCATGTGGGTGGGAGAAAGTGTGTGTGTGTGTGTGTCTGTGAGTGTGTATGCATGCCTGCGTGTATTGTGGTAATGAGATCTAGTTAGTGATGCTCCAGAGTGTCTTATTAACAAATAATAACGGCACTCCTTTGTTTTTTACCTCTCCTCCCATCTATTATTCACACCTCACAGATTTACTCATGATTCATTTATAGGAGCATCTTGTGCAACCTAGAAACTAAATGTCACCCAAAACATCACAGTCAGATGGTGTTGTGTGTATCAGCTTGTAGGTAGTGTTTTCTATGTAGTAGCTATGTGTCCATGTATTTCATCACACACTGGGGGCTCAGTACAGAGGTCTGTCCACTCTAAATGTGCACTTAGAGACAACTCAACATCTCTGGGGTAAGAATGTTTGATTGATTGTTTTATTTCATTTAAATGACAGACATACATACGAAGAGGATAGGTAAGAAACCAAGGCTTATGAAGAATCTACCCCAGTGTTCCAAACCTTTTTTGGCTAGTGACCCCATTCTGACATCATACATTTCTGGCGACCCCGTCAATCAAAATACCCCAGCTCATTTTTATATGCTGCATTTTATTCGAACACAATTTATATTCAATAAAGTTAAAGTATAGAATACATTTGTTAACATTGTGTGTGGTGTTTTTAATCATAATTTTTAAAATAATAATAATATTAAAAATATTTTTTATCAGTAATTTTTTAAAATCAATTACTAGACTTTAATCTGGCTTTTATATAGTGTTTTTATTCTATTTTATAGTTTGTACTCTTTCTAATATTTCACCCTATATTTTCTATCTTGCGTCTTATTCTATTCTATTTTTATACATTTTTATTGTTGCTAAAAGTTGTTATTTTATTTATTTATCTATTGCTATACTCTATTTCATTGTTGTTTTTTATCTTTGTGAATGTGTGTCCATGTTAATCTTTTCCGTCTTTGTCAATATGTACTTGTCAAAATGTAAAGCACTTTGAACGGCATCCACTTTGTTTGAAAGGTGCTATATAAATAAAATTTGATTGATTGATTGATTGATAGACATTTCAGGTGACCCCAGTTGGATTTCAGGCGACCCCACATGGGGTCCCGACCCCAAGGTAGAAAAATACCTAGCCCCTTGCAACTGTTACATTTACAATCAATCATGGTGTGGAGACAAGCTCACTAAGCTACTTGCATATAATCCAGAGACAAATTTGAATGATTCATGATTAAATAAGCAAATCAGACGGTTGAAAACAGGATGCTCTTGCAGAATTCATACATCATTCTTACACCACAATTCATGAGAAATGAGGAATAGCTTACTATAGCTTATTAAAGCAATATGTTAAACAAAGAAAAACAATGAAAAGCGAGAAATTATAAATAACTTAATTTCACCAATGTCCATAATAATTTAGAATACAGTAATGGTGCTTTTCCACTGGCGCAGCACGGCCCGGCCCGGCCCGCTCTTTTTGCTTTTCCACTAGCCCTCGTCCCTGGTACCAGGTACTATTTTAGTACCTCCTCGGCCCTGGTTCCAAGCGAGCCGAAGCGATACTAATGGTGTGTTCCAGGCAACCCGTAACTCGTATTTTTCCGACCTGTTTCTATGGTTACCCGTTAGAATATACAGTCAAACTGGTAACTTCCCACCTGTGAACTCGTACTAGATCGACTGGTGACTTGAAGTCGTGATTTTACGGATTCAAAAGCCTGCCTGGAATGCACCATAAAACCTGACGTCAGCCGACTGCCTTCCACTGATTGGACAGAGCGTCGTCACCGGAAAAGTGCCAGCGCGACGTCCGACATGAGAATCAAACCTGGAAATTTGAAAAACAGAGCAGCAACAGCACCAGCTGATTCTGTAACGAGACTGTTAACGAGGTGCAGACGAGTGAGTTTGGAGCTGTGGAGCAGTGTTTCGTACCCGTGCAGAGAAGTTCCCTAGTGCGGTTTCAGCCGACGCCACCCCGCTCAGACTGCGGCGGCAGCACCATTCATCCTATTAACCATTTTTCTACCATTGCACTGAGTCTGGAAACATTATTTTAAGGCCAAAAAACTCTGCAATGTTACTTTAAAGCATACTTCATACTCAGAAATACAAAAACCTTCAACATTTTTTTTTGAATGATAAATATTCTTACTTATTTTAATCTCATCTGGAATATAATCCATTCCATAATTTCAATAATGTCACTCCCTTAAAGCAGAAGTAAGTGATATATTTGTGTTAATATAAGTCTTAAATAGTTATATCTTCCGACAGCAATCACTTACATAGAGTGTTTGGACCAAAACACGGGTCTGTCAGTCACTCTGCTCTGCTCTGAGCCGAGGAGAAAACATTTATCGTATCCTACAGTTTTTATCCAATGAGGAGAGAGAACGGCATGCAGGGCTGTGTGTGCAGCCAAGGAACGCCGTGAATGTGGCGACGTAGGGACGAGGACTGTTATGGTGCGTTCAAGGAAACTCGTATTTTTCCGACCGTGAAGTGGTACCAGTTCGATCTGGTACGAGTTCACCGGTCGGAAGTTACGAGTGGCTGTTATAGTGACTTTCACCGGTAAAACAGGTCGGAGAAACACGAGTGGGTTGCCTGGAACGCTACAAAGTCGTAAGTTGTGACTTGAAGCTGTAATTTACGATTTCAAAAGCCTGCCTGGAACGCAGCATTAGCGAAAACGACCGGACCACTTACTTCTGCTTTAACTGATGTACACACACTTAAGCATTGCCCGTGCCTTAGGTTGCTGGAGGTTTAGTTGCTACATGTCTATATTCATATCTCCCTTCTCTTTCATTAAACAACTGTCTGTTGGTTACCAGGGAGCAGATTATTTCTTGCTATTGCTAAGCTATCTGAGTCGTTTACAGTTCAACTAATTTCAGTGTGTTGGATTTAAAAAACACTTTGTTGGTGTGACGAGTACATCCCAATGTAAAAACCTCCAAACCGGCTCAACTGTGAATGCTGGAGTGCTACTGAAATAGATGAGTCGGATATTGCCGGATCAGTAATGAGGGCTGTACTGAGGCCATTCTGCCATTCAACCCCCCTGTTGTGAAATCAGCATGACGCCCTGTGTACTTTAGCTGGATTCTCTTTCCGCTGAAATTGCCAGGTTGGAGAGAGGCACTCAGCTGGGAATGCTGCTCTACATGTGAAGTAGGTTGTGTGTGTGTGAGGGTTTTAGAAGATGTGTGTGTGTGTGCATGTCTACATTTGTGTCAGCACGCATTACGTGAGCCTATGTAGGTGTGAATGTATGTGTGAAAGAGTGTGCGTTAGTGTGTGTGTGACAGTGTGTTGGCCTTTGCCTCTCTCCAGGTGAAGAGCCTGTTCTGAAGGCTCTGCTCCAGTCGAGGGCCCTTGAAGCCAGGCTGCCAGCACTTTGCCCAGATAGAGGTAAGCCTACAGTACGCCACGGGTCTTAGCAGCAAACACTTAATGGACCATCAGACAGCAGCTACAAGTAGTTTGGCCCCAGCAGGCAGCAACGCCCAGTGCTGCAAAGAATATCCCATCCACATTGACAAGTCATTCACCATATGCCTCATCAATCTTCACATCTACCTTTTTTTCTCTGACCGTCGTCTTGTGTTAGCTTTCTACTGCCATCTATGGTGTTGACATTTGGTGCTTTAAATCCAATTTGTTTTTCTTCTCTTGGTTGCATTGTTAGGCTTCCTTATCCATGAAAATATTGTTTTTTAGTATTTTTTGGTTTGGTTTGGTTTTTCATCAGTGTACCCTTTGGCTTCAATGGAGCCTTTCTCTTGTCAGCTTTCTGCTTCCATCTATGGTGTTCGGGTCAGTTTTAACCCAAGTCTTCTTAAATCAGCTTTAAAACACACTAAAAACATTATTTATCATCCCATGTGTTTCTCATATCTTGGTTATGTTGTTAGGACTTCCTTATCCATGAAAAGGTTGGTTTTGCAGTTGTGATTTCAGTTTGAACTCTCATTATTGTTCTTATCGTTACAATTTTAGAATTTTGTGGAAAAAAAAAAAAATCATTTTGTTTAAATTGAGCCTTGATGCTAATTTATGTGGTACTTGTATGCATTTAAAACCTAAAAACGGGTCAGTGGTGACCTGAACACCAGAGAAATAAGTTATATTCTACTAGTCAGAAGAGAAAGTATCCTTTATCAATATAATGAAAGCCTAAATGAATTAAGTGTTGGTTCAGCATAGATTTAAATACAGTAAATACCATTATGTGGATTTAGAAGAAACATGTCAAACACATCATGATGTGGCTAATGGACCTTTTTTTAAGTATATTTTTTGGCTTTCTTGCCTTTATTCGATACACAGTAGAGATAGACAGGAAAGTGGGAAGCAGAGAGAGGGGAATGACATGCTGCCCAACGCAGAATTCGAACCGGGGACGCCTGCCTCTACTGTAGCCTCTACATGGGGCGGCCTCTTTATCCACTGTGCCACACCGCCCCAAGAGCGTATATTTTTTACAACTGACCAGTATGATGCAAAGAATGAAACTTTATGAATGAACCCAGTGTAAGTTGGACCAGTAGGCTATTGTTGGTTTTGGTCTAAAAAGCCTGAGAAATGAAGCCAACGAGATGAAGAAAAAACTGCACTTCCTGAAATGAGTACTACTTGAGTCAGGGTTCAAATTAAAATGAGTAAATCCCCATAAACCCACATGTTAAAATACCAGGTAGCCTGGTGTAAAATAATGGTTTTGGTCTCTAGAGCTAACTTCTCACCACGACAACCTCTTCACCTGCCAATGGATTAGCTGAGCTGCTACGAAGAGGATGAAGAGCATTAAAAGCTCTGCTTCAAGCTACAACTATCTTTCATTTCTTAACGAAACACAACAAAAATGACTGCATATCACCAAACCTAAACTTTAAAGGAGCTATTCATAGGTTTTGCTTTGGATATACGGCAAAGGAACTCTTGTTTACAGATTACAGTACGTACTGAGTAGCACTACCGCTTCAGGGCAGACCAAAAGCTGCAGTGACTCGCTATCGGAAAGTGGCCAAACAACAAGCTAGTTAGCATGCTAATATCATTAGAAGAACAACATGAGAGAATACAGTCCCTCCAGGAATTCGCGATGTTGCGATCGCAACAATTAACGCAAATTCAGCAAATCCCCACGATTTTTTTGCGGTCTTGCAATTTTGTACAATCACCGCAAATTTGACCAATTTTCGGTGCTTTTCACGAGTTACACAGCAGAGAGTGCGAGTCTGGACGGAGCGGTGGTTGAAAATGAGTCCACGGAGGAACGACGTGGCTGGACTGACGGCAAGAAACTTGATACAACGTGCACAAAGTGATAAGTAAAGGAACACAAGCTGAGTTAATAACGTGTTGAGAGTGTGAGTTGTCCTGGATGACCTCCTGAGGCTGTGTCAACCCCGCAGTGCTCGCCGAGGGGGAATCCAGAGAGTGCGCCACTGCAGGGTCGGAGCGGAGCAGCCGGCGGCCAGGTGCCCCTCCCCCCACCTGCCCCTTTTTATTCAAAGACTGGACTGTTTTAGTGGCATTTAAAAACAGTTGTTTTACCGCGATTTTTTAACAAACATTTTAATTAAAAGTAAAACAACTTCTAACTCTGTAACTTTCCTGTGCCTTTCTTAACGAGTGGAAAATTGCTGGTATAAAAGGACCTCACGTTATTTTGTGACATTTCAAAATTTTAAATTTTCCTTTGATTTTTAATTACTCAGAACAAAATTGCAACTTTTTTTTGCAACTTTCACTGTCTCCCGCAATTTAATCGCAACAAAAGCGCTTAAAACATCGCAACATACACCGCAATTTTTTCAAAATGTGGCCGCAAAATCAGGCATTTTAGGCCGCAACAATCACAAAAAAAGCCCGCGAAATCCTGGAGGGACTGAGAATAGAAGCAAAACAAAAATCCATTGCTGTTGTTATCCATCACACTCTGTGAGTAAAGGAATAAAGTTTGATGCTGAACCCATTGGTCAGTGAAAAAAAAAATATATATATATATACTGTATGTTTTTTTCCTTTACAATGTGAAGGAACCAGTGATCTGTTATTCTCCTTGCCCACTTCCTGCTGTTGTCGAGCTCCTCCACCTTAGATACCATGAGTCTCATTGTACCACTCTGCTGGTTGCTTGCTGCTCTCATATCAGTCTGAGTGCTTTGAGAGCATGACATAGAGAGAGTGGAGATGACTCTGTATGTGTGTGTGAGCACCGTGCATGTGTGTGTATGTGTGTGTGAGAGTAAATAGCATCCCAGCTGTAGAGATGGCATTTAAGTGTCTCTCCCTTTGCACTCCAATAGAACTGCAGACCCATTACCACAGTATGCGTGTGCGTTTGTATGTCTTCCAGCATCCGTGCATGCATGTGTGTGTGTGTGTGTAGTTACAAATGTATTTTCAAGCTATTCCTCCAATCATCTCCATGCTCCCACGCGACTCACCCTCTACCTTTCTGTTCTGATCTTTTTCTCATTCATCATGCCTCCCTTCCTGTCCTCTCGCCAGAGGTCTCTGCTAAGGTGTAATTTAGCTCCTGCTGTTCTCTAATTTCTGCCTTAGTCAGGAGGGGCGTGGCTGGCCCCCCTGACACCATGGATACAATCTGTCAATCATTTCCCCCAGCCAGGAAATTGCGTTCAAAGTGAGAGTAATTATTAAGTCTGCCCTGTGTGGGTTGAATTGAACGCCCTTTCAGTTTGCCGTGTGGAGAAATATGTATTCAGAAGCAAGGCCAAGTAGATTTGTGAAGCTTTTATTGTTGCTACGAACAAGGTGAGGGTTCCCCCCGTCTCACCTTTTGTCTCGTCTAATCTCCCGGCCTTTTTTTTAACTTCTGTTATCGTTCCGCCGCCCTGGATCTCATGCTGTATTTTTTCATTGTGCAAACACCGCTCCTTCATTCCGCTTTTCCATCATTACTAAACTCCCGCTCTACTCTATTTCACCACCTTCACCTGCCCTACCCCTGTTCTGTCCAATCTCACCCACAGGGAAGGACGGGGGGGGGGAGAAGGCAAACCGTTAGGCAGGTTGGTTGGTGGTCTGTGTTGTTTCCTGCTGGAAAAATCACACTGTTTATCTCCAATTTATGTAAATAGCTGATGATAATAAACTGCAGTCCTTCTAGATTCATTCTACCAACCGCACATAATAGTCACCCAGAGAGCCACCCCTTGGTGTGCAGGCAGAGGCACGCGGAGGGGGGGGGAGACAACAGCAGAGGTGAAAGCAAGAGAATGGAAGAGAGTCTGCTTAACATAAACACGTGCAGAGAGGTAGCTGTTAGAAATGTTACTGTCCTTGAAAAGCTGAAATCCAAACTTGTAGCGCAGGAATGTTGCAACAGTTCTCCAGCCTTCACTCCGCCTGCATGGTGAAATCAATGAAACCTGCTTTAGGAAACACTTGAGTTCCCTGGTTACCTTATGGACAAAATGTTGATTTATTTTCATGTTTCTCTTTCATTCTAGATTCACTCAGCTCTGTTTGCTGACACAACACTGAGCCAACACCAGGATTCCTTGGATTTTGGCTTTTCAACACAGACTCAAACCGCAGAGTGTTAAGCAAACAGCGAACCACAACACAACCTCAAAGACATCGCTACTCAAGATGCCTAATTTGCTTGTAACTTCCCTCGCCATTTTCAATTAAAGGGATAGTTCACCCAAAATTCAAATTTCACTCATTATCTTCTCACCCTCATGTCGACTAAGAGCTGGGAGAATTTTCAGAGTCCTCTGTTCCTTCTCTGAGTTATGGGGGGTCCATGCAGCAGTATTTGTCCATATAATGGTTGTCAATGGACAACTATAACATTTGACAGTCCAAAATAGACACAAGAAACAACATCCAAATACCTCCGCAACTTGATTTTAAGAATGTCCCTCTTGTCCCAAAAAGCCCTGACATGAGAAATTGTTCTGAAAAAATGTAACAAGTCTATATTTTCTTTAGTTGTTTGTTTGAGTGGAAGCTCCCAGTGTCTTGGTTCACTGGAAAGCTTCCTGTCTCCAAACAATTCTCACCTGATTTGTTAACTGACCTCATTAGAATACAATTTCTCAAAATGAACAGATGGGGGACTTGGCAACAGCAAGAGGGGTTTACAGATAGAAAGGCAGTCAAATTGGAAGGAACTAAAGAAATTTCTATATATGTTTTTTAGATGTCTTTAAAGTGCTGAAAAGAAACCATGAGAATTTGTCCATTGACAACCATTATTTTTTTGGACAAATGTTGAGGGTGATATCTGTTGCAACAAACCACAGAATCTTTTTTCTTGCCTTCCCCTATGTAAGATACTCAGAAATGTTATAGTTGAACGGAGGACTTGTAAATTTGCTCACAGCTCTTAGTGACCCAAGAAGAGAGTTAATGAGTGAAATTTGAATTTTGGGTGATCCAGGTTGTCCACCCAGGTTTTAATGTCAGTCTCAGATATCATTTCTGCATGGACAACTGAGCAACGCTCCGTGTCTGTTTTCCAAAAAAATTTGACTTTGCCCCCTAGGTATACTGTAGAAGAGCCAACACATGACTGACTGAACCTTCGCTCATGTGAGAATTAAAGAGATATCCTTCTGACTTATCTGTCGACCCCACAACCTTTATGTGGGGATGTTATTGTAATCATGTTGCTTTGACTGACTGCATCCACTGCACAATATAGATCATGTCTCAGTCTATGAGTGGAGAGACTCTCCATTAAAGAGATAGTTCAACATTTTGGCAAATTGACCCATTGTTTGCCAATATTGTCTCAGAAGTACCTTTATTTGTCGGTGCAAGCTATTTTTAGAACGGCGGAGCAGAGCCGTGAGCTGCTCAGAGCTACGCTATGGAGGCTCATGGGAATTCTTGGTTTCCCTCATCAAACTCATCACAATCCAGCAACTCCACAACGCTCTGGTGGACAAGTTGTGACCTGCACATTCACCACACTATGAGATAATAACACAACGTTACCACACACAGTTGTTTTAGAGGGAAAATTCATGCAAAACTGCTGATTTGCGTTGCCTTCAGGGACAGTTCTGCCCACTTCCAGCAGCAGCAGCAGCCTATTGTCTCTGGAAGCCAGGGTTGATTATCAGCCATTGTATCTGTGACTCCTGTCATTCAGGGAAACAAGACGTTGTCCCATTGACAGACTCTGGAGCTGCTGGAGCAGAGAGAGGAGCAGCCTCTGTTGGACCTTGGTGCATATGTTTTGTGGATAATCCTCCACCATCTCTGATTGGTGACCAGCTCCAGCTTATCACTGACAACTGTGCCTGTCAAGCCGCCCTTGACTCACCTTCACTCTCAGATCAGATATGATATTGTGACACTTTGTGAAAGCAAAATATGTAGTTTTTTCTGCATATGGATCCTGGAGTCAAAACTGTAACAAAAGACAGGGTTCTGTGATGAGGCGGGTTCCTTCACTGAAGCAGAACTATGACCACCCTGACTCACAATCTGGTAAAATACTGAATATTAAAGGGACATTATGTAACTTTTCTGTTATCTATTCGCGAAAATCGATTATTTGGTTCAAAAGTCTGTCAAAAGTAACCCCCCCATCAACAAAGTGAAGTGTTCCTTTCAGTTCATATCATTCATATCTCCATGGAGACGGTCAGCTGGCTGCTGGCTGCCATGTCCTGTCTCCATGTTTTTACCTTCAGTGGCAGCGTGACGGTAGGAAACCACGGAAACTCAGCGGAGACACCGGAGCTGTCGGCTCAGGTCCAGGTGGCGTCTGGGAAAAGTCACCGCGGTAACGCAGTGAGGAGGAATGGAGCGTTACACTGATGCTGCATTCAGGTGCAGTCGGACAGACGGCCGTCGGTAACAAACCAGATGTCATTTTAGTCACAGAAGTCCAGAGAAAGACGGTAAAACGTGGGTCAGGTCAACAATACGGCATCGCAATGACAACATGACGGAACACTTGTTTACATAGAGGCTTGTTTATGCCGCTACCTGCAGCGGTTGTCGTCCATCTGCCCAATTTCACGTGAATGCGGCATGAAAAATACGACTGAGTTGCTGGTGATCTACAACCACAACACTAGATGGAGGAATTCCTACACAATGTACCTTAAAAAATGATGCTGATGCTGCTGTTTGTTTCTTCTTTTGGTTTTTGGAAAAGGCAGGAAAAATTTGCTCTTGATGATGCTTCGGTGGTGATCACAGAAATCTGAAGCCTGTCCTTCTGTGCTTTGTTCTATTCTGGGTAGAAAATGGCCAGTTGTGCAACCACATTACACTGTGGCTCTGAAATGTCATACCAACGGATGTATTAGTGGCAATAATCCCTGGCCATAGACATGTAACTGATGGTAGCTTACAGTGTGCTGTGCACACAGACACACATGCAAACACACACCCTCTGTCAAAGTGCCCTAACCCCCATGTGTGGATGTCTACAGAGTCTTATGGCATTTGCAGGGCCTCTGAGGGTATTCAAACATTCAAAGGCTGCGTGTGAAGCGGAGAGAGAGGTGGAGGATATGGATGGTGTGCTGCCGTCTAAAGACGATGGGGGGAAAAAGAAGAGAAGGGGGGGGGGGCTAATTAACATATTAATGACCCCACCTTCCTACAGCTTCTGTCGGATAGTCCAAACACTTTGATAAGTATGCAAATGAGAGCTGCACCATCTGAAGAGGGAATTAGCTCTGCCAGAGACAGCCGAGAGAAAAGGGAGGGGGGGAGAGAAAGAGGAAGGAAGGAAGGAAAGGAGGAAGGAAGGGAAAGGGAGAAAGGGGGAACTAAGAGGGGGCAGGAAGGAGAGGAGAGGAGAGGAGGAATATCAAGACAGTGGAGGAAGGAAGGAAGAAAGGAGCAAGCGAAGGAGTCTCTGATGAACTGATATCCTCATGTTTGTTTTAGTCTCTTTAATTATCTGACGTGCACACAGTAGGCAAATGTGTGGGTATGTGTGTGGAATTAGACAAAGAGACAGTGATGGAGAATGAAAGAAATTTCATTCCCGTGCTCTCCAGCTCTCAGATCAATATGCCAGAGCCTGTCAGCCCTGAAGTGATGTGCAGAATGGCTGCAGGGGCTCAGGCCAGTGGGCATACAGGCCGAGGTGGAGGAGGAACGACCCCGCGGAGACAAGGGCAAGTAATTATAACACCGACTGATCTCACTCCCTCTATCACCGAAGAGAATGGTGGGGTAATAAGGACGAGGGAGAGCACCATGGGAAAGCAAGTGTTCACTTGTGGATGAGACAAAGGGAACGAGCGAGGCAGGAAGAGAGGGACAGCGTGTGCGTGTGTGTGTGTGTGTGTGTTTGAGAGACACTCTGTGTGAACAGCCAGGCCAGGGATTCACCGACACGCTCATCACGTTCCACAATTATGTTGAATAATTAAAAGGTTTCATTAACTTGATCATTTCCTGTTCGGCCATGTTTCAGCTGTGACACCAGCAATTAAAGCCAGGACCGTCCGCCTCCCTCGTTGAGCCGCTCCGCCACGGAGGACAACCTTCTGTCTTCTGTATAGGAGCGGAAATCTGACAGGGGGGGGGGGTGAGGGGCTTTAGCAGTTATCCACCTTACTTGACTGTTCTCAACACTTCAGCGCTGAAGCACACTGGAACTGACAATAAAATCTATGTGCTCAAGGTGAAATCGTGCAAATCTGGATTTGGTTTCCTTGGATTTTTTTTTTTTTTTTGATTAATGCAAATAAGGGAGTGAATAGTTTACGTCTGTGAGCCAGCCTTAGGCACTGAGACATCCACCTTGAAAAATCTTTACATATTGATAGCTTTTACATGGCGTGTAATTTTCCCCACATTTTTTTTTCCTGATACATGCATTTAAATGAACAAATACCTCCTTCCTGTGAGCCACACATCCATCTCCTCCTGTGATTATGGATTCAATGCTGCTTTATGATGTGATACCGTCAGAACCGCACTTGTTCAACTACACAAACACTCAACAGCATAAAAATATCATCACAAATCTTGGCCTTTGTTTAAATCAGGGGAATTTTTCACTCACCATAATTAGCAAAACCCGTGCTGTCCTAGTTATGTAAGACGGCTCTTTTTGTCTTTTGAAATTGGATTACTGCAGGATGAACCATTTATTTTCAGAAATGGGGGTGTTGGGGGCAATTTTTTATCTCAGTGTCTCTACTATACAGTCTCTGGCACAAAGCTGTCCCACCCTATTGAGCTTGTGCACAGTACTTATACACCCCAATAAACATGATTAGCATGGCGGACTGTAAATATGCAAATGGAGACGGGGCGTGCAGGGGAATGTTTGTGCTGCTGCTGTGGCTGCTACGATGCATACATACAGACTCACACATGGACACATGACAGCAGCTGCTTCCAGCTCTCTGTGTGTTGAGTCCACGTCCTCTCTCCTTCACCGTGCACCACCAACTCAACACCCTGCCCCACGTGCACACTCGGCTCCTCAGGTCTGTGATCACTATGACAGATCGTAGTGTGAAAGGCTGTGAGGGACCAGACTGGTGTAACGCTGTGCAGACCGTCATATACATTTTGCATATTGATCTGATTCATACTGACAGTGAGTCATATTTTACACAAATAAATAGGGATGCACCGATATGAAAATTTTGGCCGATACCGATATCCAATATGAATTTTTCTGTTATGGCCAATAACCGATATTTACCGATATCGATATGTGTTGGGGTTTTTAAGTTTCTGAGATGATACATTTTTGTACAGACTGAAAATCATGCAAACTGAATTTTTGAATGTCTTCCTTTATTTTCAGAATGTATTTTACTTCCAAATAACAAGGTTACAGGCTACCATCCTCCTCGCATTACCTCAACTTTGTAGGTTTTGCATACGGATATATATGGGCCGATATATATCGGCCCAATTTTAAACGTCGGACCGATACCGATATGTTAAAAAATGACTAACATCGGCCGATACTGATATTGATGCCGATATATCGTGCATCCCTACAAATAAATAACATGCACCAACTCCAATACATTTCTATTTTATGGTCCAATATTGCATTCCTGGTGGGATTCTGTTGCTATTATTATTATTATTATTATTATTGAATGAATGAATGAATTTGAATGATTGTTTTTATTTTGGTATCCCATATGAGACACATTTAATGACAAATACAAAAAAAGACTAAACAGTCCTTACTGTTGGTGTTACCTGCCACACAGGTGTGACATAAATAAACTATTTAACTACAGTATATATCGCTCTTTGTCTCAGGCCTTTTACATAAAGAAAATGCAAATATATTCAACTGAAAAAGATGTTTAGCTTCTCAGCATCGTCTAACCACACAAATTCATTATTTGGATCTAGTTTTTGTCTTATAGAATCATAAAAAAGGACAGTACAACACAAATGACTTTCATTCTCCACCTCTTGGATAACAAGTAACAAATTGTATGGTCTTCTGCTGTGCCGACACATCTGCCTGTCTCCATATGAAGACCAAGAATACCAGCTCTCATAGAGAACACAGAGATCTTTTCTTTTTAGACACATTATATAAAACATAGTTTTCTGGGCCAAATATCTGTTTTATTTCACAGTAAGTACACAGGTTTTGTTTACCCTAAATATCTAATGCCCATCTATCTTTACTTTGTTGAAAAATAATTTCTTTTAATACGTTAATCTCCACTTTCTCTTTGTTATAATAATGGTCTTATTATGGTATTATTATTATTATATAGAATTGGGATGGTTCCTTAAATGTACTGATTTTATACTAGTATTCTAACTAAAGGCTTTTTATTCTGTATTGTGTGATTGACACCTCACCATAGCTCCAGTGGTGCCTTATCATTTGTGTCTAGAAAAAAAGGATTCAGTTAACTTATATCTGAAAGCAGCAAATTCTGCCAACATGTTAGAATAAGCCTGTTTGTAACAGGTGAAAAAAAAAATCAACAAAGGAAAGACGAGCCCGTAACCTCCTGTTGTGTCTTCTGGAGGAGTTGTTAGAGCAGATGAACGTCTGCGATAGGAAGCATCAATTTTACCACAATCACACCCCGGTCTTTACCATGATGTCTTCATAGCAACAACCTGACTATGTGTAATTTATACATACATAAAAAAACACTGCTAGACGTTCCCTGTAATTAGCTTTCATTCATCTGACATCTAGTGTGTGTGTGTGAGTGTTTGTGTACTGCATGTGAGTGTACAGAGCATTACATGGATGCATAGAAGAAGGGTCTACGCACATATTAACACACAAATACGCACAAACATGCACACAAGCTTAGCAGCAACAGCCTAATCTGACCCAGCCCAGGCTGCTTCATGCAAAGTCAGGCGTGTTCGTCCTGAAGACTATCAGCTCTCTGGGGAGAGAGGCCATCGAGCAGTATTATCGACATTATAGACGCCTCAGCCTGGAGATAGGCTTCACATCGATCCCCTGATTAATTACTATCTGCAGGCAGCAGCAGACTGAGGCAGAGAGACAGAGAGAGGAGGAGGAGGAGGAGGAGGAGGAGGGAGCCAGGGAGGTGAGAATGATAGAAAATGGGGAGAAGAGAGGATGAATGAAGACAGGTGGGGGTGGGGGTGAAGGACTGGGGAGAGGGAGGAGGGAGAGTACACCTTGTACTATCTATGGATATCAGCTAAAGGCTACACAGTAATCTTCCAGGTGGAATATTATTTATTGATATATAGGTAGGCAGGAACCCTTATCGTAGCTGCACCCCCCCACCCCCCCAACACACGGCCAAGGACAAAATGAAATTTACACATTACTGGGATAGAAACAACTGGCAAAGACAAATAGAGGACACTGAATTTTCCCAACCGTGAATTCCCAAATATATTACACTAAATAATGATGAGAATAGAATAAAGTCAAAACCTTTCAAACTCATTCTGGACATTGATTCCAGCCTCTGTGGACAAGTGGGTTAATGAACTCTTTATGCTGCTCCCATGAGACTGTGTCACACCTTGTGTTACATACGTCAATAACCAGCACAACAAGCTGAAGGACTCAGGAGAAAGCTGGGAGGAGCTATTTCTGTTGACACTGGTGTTCTGTATCATCCTGGTCCATAGCTACATGGTGTCTGGAGAAACTGATGAGTCCACATCAACATCCAAGGCTACATTTCATTTCATACCAAACAGCTGTGAAACAAACAGTGGTGAGAGAGCAGGGCAATGTGAAGCATGAGCTCTGTGGTCAGTGTTAGTGAGGTTCACCAAACCACTTGTTTACTAGTGAGTGCAGGGAAGGAATGCTCCTCAACTTTTAGTTCTCTGAGGAAATGTGATATTTTCAGCCACCACCCACTAAGGTGTATCTGAGCAGTTTGAGCTGATTTGGGATAAGCCAACCAACATGTGTGACTTGTATTCCTAAAATTGGATTAAAGGAGTCATAACCTGTTTTTTTTATGTATCCAGCCCCCCTTGGATCGCTTTGGATCAATTCGTAAAACTTATTAGAAAAAAAAAAAAAATTTAATCAAACATTGAGCTTGTTCTGACCCTTTTTCGTCCAGCAGTCTGAGCAACAGTTAGCTGGTCTGTTTGGACTGGTCTGAATGTGCATTGTATAATATGTAATGAGGCTCTTCCTTTCCTTGGAAGGACAGAGCCTGGGGGCAACTTGCCTGCATGCAGACTCCAAAACATAAACAGCCCCCTGTCATGACGGGGCGGGGTTGGGTGGTGAAAGAACATGGTTCCTAGCCTCCACACAGGTCACCGTTGGAGCAGAATCAAAATCTCCTGCTTTAGGAAGGCACACCCTTGTGATTCCTGATGGAAAAATTATTCAGTTTCAAACTCCAGCTTTTCAGGCAAGTTTCAACTGAGGTCAAACACCAATATGCATGTTTTAACAAGAGAAATTGCGATTTCCGGGTGATGACTCCTTTAAAAGCTAAAATCTGACATTCCACCGATCAGGCCTCACATTCTGACCACCTGTCTGATATTGTGTTGGTCCCAAATACACAACAACCTGCTGCACTGTGTCCTTGGATGGAGCAGCCCCTCCACGTGTGGCCTCTTCACCACTCTTCCTTCCTTGGACAGATTCTGACAACTGCAGACCTGGGAACAGCCCACAAGAGCTGCAGCTGTGGAGATCCTCACACTGAACATGGGGGGCTGCAGCGGCAGCTCCATTCATCCCATTAACCATTTTTCTACCATTGCAATGAGTCTGAAAACATTGTCTTAAGGCCGATAAACTCCGCAATGTTACTTTAATTGGATATTTTCGTCTTCATTTTTTTAAAAACTGTCCACACCACAGGAACATCTCATCTCATACGGAGAGGCAGAACTGAAAACGATGGCCTCTGAAGCCTGAGACGCCATCAGCAAAATGTAAAATACCACAGAAGAAGAACATTATGAGCACAGTAAAATGGCACAGACCAGAAGCCGTCAAACGGCGGATTTTAAACCGTGCACTACTGTCATGCTTGCACGCTTCTCTCTATCTCTCTGTGAATGACAACAACGGTGAAGCAGCGCTACGCAGACATGAATCAACGGTGAAACATCATCACAAATAAATGAATGAATGGGAAACACTGCTAAAAGTGCAGAGCACATGTCGGCCATTGTTGTTGGCACCGTTTTGCTTCCATGCATGTGCGAACAGCTTGTCGCTAGGCGCTTGACGCCATCGCATCAACACCATCAGTATATATATTTTTTATTTCTCCACTTTTTTATCCAATCAACTGGACAGAAAAATGTGCGTTTAGAATGTAGTCTTTGTGTCTTTATAGTTTGCCTTTTTTTTTGCATCTTTGCATTTTGTGTCAGTTGCGTAACTGAACCACAAACACTCAGCTGTACAATGTTCAGTAGCTGATGTGGACATTTGTGTTCTCACATCCTCCGGTTAACGTCTGTATAATTTCAGGACGGCGGTGCATGTGTGAAAGCTACTCTCCCTTAACTTGCATTTTTAATTAACTTCAAACTTTTCTCACACATTTGTGTTTAAAAAAAAGAAACGACAATAGCTCTTAAAAATACACCGTGAAAGAAAGAAACTTTTTCAGAGACAAAGAAAAGCTTCAAATTTGAATTAAAGTTGTGTTCTACCTTCCGCCCACTCAACTCACCCAACAAGAACTTTAAAGCTGTGGGCGTCGACGGGGAGAAGGAGTTGTGCTGCATGGGAAATGAATTGATAATTGGCTCTCATGCTAAATATCATCAAGCACATGAGACAAAAACAGAATTATTTAGCTCGTCTAGTTGGAACATAAAAAGAGGAGAAAACCCTCTTGTTTAATATTTCATATGGGGGAATTGTATTAACTAGAAGGAAGAAAAGAATTTGGCGCTTGTTGTTTCTGTTCTATTGTTATCATCCTTTGTGACACTGAGGATGTCCAAAGAAAGAAGAAGATAGAGAGTGAAAAACGGAGAGTGAAAGAGAAGAAGAGAGAGAATGAAATAACCTAAGTATCACTGCAGGGAGAAACAGAGGAAGAGAAAAGAGGCAAAGCAGGCAGAGGAGAGTGGTGTGAATGTGAAGGCAGCGGTCAAACAGCACAGGTGGCATGGAACTCTTTGTGTTCATGTGTCTGTAGTTTTCAACTGACCTGAAAAGCTCTGTTAGTGCTGGATCCACAGGCACTGAGAGGGAGAGGGAGAGGGAGAGAGGATGATTAGGAATGATTAGGAACATGTTCAATTAATGGGCCCTTTGTAGAAGAACCGTCTCATGATGTATTCATCATATAAAATACTGGAAAAAACTTTTATACTGTATATTATATGTAGAAATGTGCTTGTAATAACAAAAAAGCATGATGGGATACATGTTTCCTTGAGATGCTGATTTCTCTATAATTTGCTGCCATTATCTAAAATACTTCAAAATGAAAACAAGATGTTTTTATTCAGTTAGTGTGTATGTCGTTTTTTAAAGGGACAACAAGGAGTTTTGGAAAGCAAAGTGTTTTCATACTACATTTACCATGAGCCTCCGTGCGCACGGTGAAATGTTTGGACCGGCGCAAGACGGACGTCTTGCCAAGAATGTTTTCATTCATCAAGAATGAAAGTCAGAGGTTGGAAGACGATCACGCTGGGCAGCGTCTGGGAAACCGAGAAGGAAACGCTGGTTGGCTCGCCCAGCATTTCCACCATTAATTAAAATAACAAAATAACAATAGACAAAACGGTGTATTTATCGAAAATGGAGCCATTAAAGGAATAGTTCACCCAAAAATGAAATTTCACTCATTATCTTCTCACCCTCATGTCGACTAAGGGCTTGTCGGTCTTTGTCACAAAAAGAAACACCAAAAAACATCCAAATATGCTGCTACGCCGAGACCCTCTGTAACTCAGAGAAGCATCGGATAACTCTGAGAATTCTCCCAGCCCTTAGTCGACATGAGGGTGAGTAGATAATGAAATTTCATTTTTGGGTGAACTATTCTTTTAACAAGTGTGGGTAGCGTAGAATCATCCATGTTAACGTGAGACTTCTTTATAACCAAACAGAAACTCCTCGTTGTCCCTTTAATTATCAATTTTTTGGAAATATGTGATCATTGGATACAGATGAGGAAAATACGGTGTTTCAAAAAGATGCAGGGTTGATATTTTTAATAGAGTATTGATATTATGAATAAAATATATAAAGTATTCAGAGTTCCTTATTATCTATGGTTGCACCATATTTGCTGTCGTTTATTTTCGATTATGCAATAAAGCGCAGTAGTGTTTGGTCGACAAAGGAAGAAGCAGTGATTTAGGACGCAGCCATTAATGTGACTCCGGTGCCAGTCCCCCTCTCACACATCTGCTCCGAGCAGAGGAGGCCTGTAACTCAATCAAACGGGGGCCACGTGGTTGTGGCCACTGTCACCACAGCTGACAAAGAGCTTGATCCACATTATGTAGGTGCAACGGTCGCCGCCCTTTTTCCCCGTTCGGTCAGAAATGATGAAGTCTTTGTAAAGTTCGAGGCGATGAAATATGTAACATGAGAGCGTTCTGATGGCCACCTCCTTTCAGATGCTTCAAACACACCAGAGTGGGCAGGGCAGCTGGCCACGAGCAGCTAATGGCTGCTGATCAGTGCCTGATGTAGTTTAATGACACTGTGTTAGAGAGGGCCATTTGCTCTAATATCTAAGTTTTCATACATTTTCCTTGGAGGTAACACAAAAGGACAGTGAGAGTGTCACTGGTTCATCATGCAGCTAAAACCCTGCTTTGTTCTCTTTAAAGGGATACGCCAACATTTTTTTTTCCGTGTCTTGTCTCACTCCTGAGTCCATGACCAGCAGATAGACACCATCCTTTTGACTGTGTGTGCAGTAACAAGGGAGATAGAGCCGTATCGCCTGTAATTAGCTTAGCTTAAACACTGGAAGTGTATGGGTAGTGTTAGCCTGCCTCCACCTAAAGTCATCAGGAACACTCTTCAACAACTCTAAACGGACTGATCTTTGTCGCAGAGCTGACAAAACTCTCCGGTAAGAGGTAACCGGAAGTGCGTTGGTCACAACAGCTAGCTTGAGTAGCGCCGAACAAAATAGTGAATAGCTGGTATTTAGACAAATTAACGACACACTGCTGATCTAAACGGATACTTTCTCACCTAAAAATTAGGGCTGACCCGATTATCATGTTTTGACAATCGAAGCTTCGAGGCCGTACATTCGATTTTAATCGAAGCTCAGAGAGCGGGGGGTCATCCGAAAAAAAAATTAAGTCCATATTTTTTAATATAATTTGCTTTAAATGTTTGCCTGTGTGTTTTTTTTTATGTTTCTCTTAAATATTTAGAATATAAAACAGAAAAATTACAATGAACAAATGTGTGTAGCGCAAGGACTGGCTGCAGAAACAGCTGTTTGCCTGCCGGTCGCACGGGGAGCAGCTTCTCTCTCCGCGCCGGTCAAATGCGGCTCCACAGGTCTGTCCCTAGCTCTGTATCAATGTGTCTCATGTGCAGACGCAACTGACAAGTATATATAGATGGACAGGCAACAGCTAAATTAATCATCCGTTAATTACCGGTACTTTATTTTGAAAACTGACCGGATTCTCTCTCCTTTTCTGTGCCCGACTTCCCGTCTGGTACAACCTGGTCTATCCAGCTTGACAGACGGAGCTCGTGGCTCACGTAAAGACACCACCAGAACCTGCCTCTGCTCCAGCGCTGCGCTGTGGTTTCACAGGCAGTGCATCCGGGCCGTTTCACGAGCCATCAGTTTTCCTACTATCACATTTAATTTTTACCGGTAGATATGTGAATCGGGTGCGAACGTGCGCATGGGAGAGAAAGTGGGGAGACACCGGGCGTGCACCGGCAACACTGACACTGACGGTTCAGTTAGAAATGAAAAGAGGAGAATCATAGAATACAGTCCAGTAGCCTCCTCAGGACGGGAGGGAGAGAGGGAGGTGGATCAGGTAAGAACTGCATCTGCACACCTAAGCAGGTGTGCAGATGCAGCAGTGACAGTGCTTTTACGTGTAAAGATTTTATATTAGGTTACACTAAGGTAACTTTAGACCTTCCAAATTAAAAAAAAAAAAATCGATCACGGACTTCATGATCGATAAACGGATATTCTTTTTTGGGGCAGCCCTACTAAAAATGTTTGAAATGTTTATAAAGTGATATATTTACAGAGTTTAGAGCTAAAATGAAATCAGCTTCTGACTGCTGATTTCAGCTTGGGTAGGAGGCAGGCTAACACTACCCATACACTTCCAGTGTTTGAGCTAAGCTAATTACAAGTGATACGGCTCTATCTCCCTTGTTATTGCACACACAGTGGAAAGGATGGTGTCTATCTGCTGGTCATGGACTCGGGAGTGAGGCAAGACATGAAAAAAAAAAAATGTTGGCGTATCCCTTTAAAGTTTTATACTTTGTTTTTATATCCAACAATGCATCTTTTTTAGGGGGGGAGGGGGTGGATTCTAGCCTATATCACTGTGCATATGTACTTTTCATATTTTATATAACACAATTCAGACAAGTGAGAGAGAGAAATGCATTAATAAAATTCTTCAAATGTGGACTGTGATTCTGTTTCTGCAAGATGTGAGAGAGAGAGAGAGAGACAGAGAGAGAGAGAGAGAGAGAGAGAGAGAGAGAGCAATGAGGAAAGACAACTGGAGTGTGACAGTCTGGGATTTGTGCAGCGGTGTGTGTACAGTATATGTACGTTGTTGTGCCTGTGTGTGTGTTTGTGTTGGGAGAGTGAAGGTCACCCTGAATGGCATTGCTGCCTGTGTGAGTACATGTGTGTAGCCATGCAGATACCTTTGGAGCGTGTTCGATGGCGCTTATCGTCTGCATCCACCTCCATCTATAGAGAAGAAGAGACACAAACAAGCTGTTCAACACGGAGCGCACAGCGTCACACCATTATCTTTAATTTGGATTCATCTACTTTCAGCTCCACAGCACTGTTTTCACCTCCTGTCAAACAAGCAGTTTGCACCTGATGTTTGCTACACCCACACTTCCTGCAGCTGACGCAGTGATTGACACAATCTGCATAAATGATAGGGAACGTCTAGATTATCCTCAATCAGTACTGCATGAGTGAGAGCAGAATTTAAATGATATACATGATTTATAAGGATGCTGAATGGAAAATGGTCCCCCTCAATGAAAAGTCTATACTGTATTTATTCAGAAACCCACCTGGTCAAGACCAATCAACACATGTGATTGATTAGTTCATGAACTGAGGCATGTTTCAGTCATTTTATTGTTTATTAGATATGTACTGAATTTTTAATTTATACAGTTTTACCATTTCATTCCCTCTCTTTATTTTTTTTTATGTATTTATTTAATATTTATTATTTTATTCAATTTTCTCTCCTTTTATGACCTGAACAGTTCTTTACTCATTTTTTCTACTTTTTTTTATGACTTTTGATATTTCTTATCTTCTTTTCATCCTCTCTCTCCTCACTATTCCTTCATTTCAATGAGCGTTAAGTGTTTCCCAATGTTTTTTTTAATTTTTTTATTATTATTTCTCGATGTTTTTAATTCTGTATGAGTAGGCTATAGGCTATGTGTGTGAATGTGCGTGTGAGGGGATATCTTTTGTATACTGTTTTATGTAAATTACTCAGTGCTGCTTCTTTGTGCATGAAAAATGCTCTATCAATAAAGTTTAATTGATAAATTAAATTTTTTATAATATTGCTGTAAATGATAAGGATGGGTAAGCAAATTAACAAAAAAACAAAAAAAGACATGGCATAAATAATGATTTAATTATTTTTTTTTAATATTGTAAAAGCAGCATGATCATGTTCATCTTAACATTTCATTAAAATCATGTGCTTTTCTCTCACATGTGGAGTTATAGCACTGCACCGCCGTTTGTTTTACCTTTATTGGAAAAAACAAACAAAAACAGAGCTACTGTAATTTTGATATTGCACTTGGTCATTTTTCAGTTTCTTAATCTTTAATTTCAATGTTCAGCAAAACATAATTTCTTAAGTATTCATTTATCAGTCCCTCTATCCATCAGTCCAACCGTTCAAGCACTCATTCATCCATTAGGTCGTTTTACAGATGTACTGAAGACATAACAACCTCCTACATCAGCTGTATGGTTTCCCTTTATCCTCCATCCTCCTGTTTTCAAACCTCTCAACCTCTTCACGGGCCAGAGGAAGTGGTATCCCCTCTACTATGTCTCTTTCATGTATGTCAGAGCCACGCACCCATCTAAATGTAGGTTTACACCATGACCTACACATCATAAATTGTGGAGGAGCTGTTATTTCCAGATACTCATACTAGGGGTTGGGACTGTGACGGGAGCAGCAGCTCTGTTTGGATGTCTCTTTTTATTAAACATGATTTATTAACACCACACTTACTGTACTGTAGAGCCCCTCAGCCCTAATGGGGTGTTTCTTTATGAATGCCCATAAATGTTTCAACAGGAGAAAAATAACATGACGAAAGGCGAGCATACCTTGTAAATCTTATTAGGGCAGAAGGGAGGGAGTGACCTGGTGGATTTGGGCCTAAATCCTAAGATACACACACACAACATACACAGGTCACACAGCAGGGGTGTTACTGTGATTTCTTTCTTTTTTTTCTATCATGAATTTATAA
Source organism: Decapterus maruadsi (assembly GCA_030347415.2). NCBI lineage: Eukaryota > Metazoa > Chordata > Actinopteri > Carangiformes > Carangidae > Decapterus > Decapterus maruadsi. Next base: position 985,731 of record CM064887.1, read on the forward strand.
TGATATGCCAACATTTTTTTTCATGTCTTGCCTCACTCCTGAGTCCATGACCAGCAGATAGACACCATCCTTTCTACTGTGTGTGCAGTAACAAGGGAGATAGAGCCGTATCGCCTATAATTAGCTTAGCTCAAACACTGGAAGTGTATGGGTAGTGTTAGCCTGCCTCCTACCTGAGCTGAAATCAGCAGTCAGACGCTGGTTTCTTATCTCTAAACTCTATAAATATATCACTTTATCAACATTTCAAACATTTTTAGGTGAGAAAGTATCCGTTTAGATCAGCAGTGTGTCGTTAATTTGTCTAAATACCAGCTGTTTATAATTTTGTTGGGATGAATTTGGCGCTACTCAAGCTAGCCGTTGTGACTAACGCACTTCTGGTTACTTTCACAAAATAAAACACTCATTTCCCTTTATAAAAAAAGTGCTTTTACTTTGAAATAGGAAGCTAACCTACCCTCGATGTAGCTAGCTTGAACCAAAATAAACCGTCTTTGCTTGAACCCTCCGTTTTGACCGATCTCGTCCCGTTACCAGCATTTGACCGCTCAAGATGCCTTACTGGAGAGTTTTGTCAGCTCTGAGATGAAGATCGGTCCATTTAGAGTTGCTGAAGAGTGTCTCTGATGACTTTAGGTGGAGGCAGGCTAACACTACCCATACACTTCCAGTGTTTGAGCTAAGCTAATTACAGGTGATACGGCTCTATCTCCCTTGTTACTGCACACACAGTGGAAAGGATGGTGTCTATCTGCTGGTCATGGACTCAGGAGTGAGGCAAGACATGAAAAAAAATCTTGGCATATCCCTTTAAAAGTTTGACTTTCTGTGAGTGGTGTAACTATGTTTTTATATTTTTCCAGAGAAGGTACTGTTCCTGTTTGCGTCCACCTGTTCTCTAAACTAACAGCTTCTCCTGCTGTTAGAGGCAAAACTTCCCAACAGCAGCAGCAACATCTGCCACACAGTCAGCGTTCAGACCTGCAGTGTAGTGGAAACACATTCTTTTTGGGAGAAAGAACCATTGGTTTATTCAAAGACTGGCTGCCTAATGCTGCTGACGATTACACAGAAATAGATAAATGAAAACAATGATGAACTTTCTTTAACATTCTAGAGTGAAATGAATGAAAGTGCAAAGGCCAACCTGCACAACAGCTCCCTTGTTAAAAGGAAAATATCCACGGTGGACTGAAATATGAGACAGACTCGTTTAAATGCATGTTCAGTTGAACACATGCACACACACACTACACACTAGTGCCTATCTGAAGCTGTCAGACACTCTCCGAGGGCCCCGGTTTAAGCTGGGCCTGCATCAGCACTGAACACAGTGTCAACAACAAGCGAATCCAGCAGCAGAATAAAATAACAGCAACAATAACAGCAGCAGCAGCAGCAGTGTAAGTCTTGTCGCCTCCGCTTCCTTCCCTCAAGGCTCCTCATGAGAGTTGGACCCGAGAAGCATGCACGCCTCTGCAGCTCACCATATGCTGGAGAGCCCTTCATATTCTGTCTGGCTCTCTCTCTCCCTCTCAGCACCCCATGGGAAAATGTCACGGCTGTAATGAAGGTTAGCCTGCTTATTGAGGATTAGGAGGAGGCCCACTCCCTCTCTGTCTGTGTCTCAATTAGACCCCGGATCAATGGCATTATGGGCCCTGATGAATAACCACAAAGTCACGTTCATCCCTGCTCCTAAAGTTGAAGTTGGCTAAGCAAACACACATAATGATGCAGGTCTGACAGGAATCTGCATAAATGTTTCCACACATGCACGCTGATTGTCATATTAAATCTATAATCTTACTGTCCTTTCATTTCTACTTTAAGTTACAGTCTGTAAAAGCAGTTATTAGCCTATTAAAATAAAATGTGAAATAATAACAATTATATAATAAGACTAGAATATCTCGGTTATAATAATGTGATTAATATGATTTTTTTTCCCACATAAAAGTTGCATATTTTACACGTTTCCAGTATTTTATTTGAAGTGTTAATCGATAGGAAGGTATTGTTATGATTTGAAAGACCAAAATCTCCTCTCTATTACATATACAACAAGTCTGTGATCCAGATTGGCTGTCTGTTTTCTGAGTGATGGAATAAAAATGTATTTCAAAAGAACAGTCAGAGAGCTAACCTGAAAGTTTGATGGTGGGTCGGAGTGGGCGGGGCTTACAGCAGGGCTGCTTTGTTGTGACATCACAAAGATATAGAAGTCCTGACAGCTCAGTGTCTGAATACAGGCTGTGTGCTTTTCACCAAGGCATATAGAACATTATGATCAAAGACCACATGGAAGTCTGCCTGTATGGTGTAATCTAACTCAGTTTCACCCATGGTTGTGGTTCCATTTGCATTTTCAAAAACCAGTATGTAATTTGGTATATAAGAAAAAACAAGAAAAGAAAAAAATATTGTAGTTCATATTTCTGTTACTATTCATCACCTCAATACGTGTGAAACGTTCTTCCCATCTTTTGTATTTTGCATTCATGACTTTTAATCCATGTAGCACATTATACAGCACATATTGTGCAAGGATTTTATTCACTTTCACAATGCACAAGGCCTGAGATGAAATGGCTGCGTGAAGTGTGGGCTGCATCCCATTTCAAATGCACACCATCTAAGCCTATAAACACAAGTATTTAATTCAGCACAAAGCTAAAGTCTCTCCTCCTTTGAAAAAATATGCGGGCTGTGAATGGAATGTGGAACGCAGCAAAACTTTTCTTATTCAGCTCACATATTGGAAAACAGCAGCTGTCTAAATTGCAGCTGGTTTTTGTGTAGGTATTGACGGTACAGTTGACAATCAATGCAGAAATGGTATGCAAATTCCTCTTCTTTGGAAATAAAAGTGACGGTGCCTGTTGTTATTAGTGTGTCTTCATCAGTGTATAGGACAGGGGGGGACACCAGCAGACACAGACAAATTGAGGAGGGTTGCTGCTGTTTGATAGAGAGGGATCAGGATATTACTGAATGAAACATGCAGCGATTATTGTAATATGCACCGAGACATTAAACAAGCGTTTTGTGTGTGTGTGTGTGTTTATCATTTTGGTGGTGGTGAGGAGGGGGCGGGGGGGCGGGGTGGCGGGGGTGGCACTCAGACATCTGCCACAACAATTCACATCGTTATCAGTTTCCCTTTGTTTTCACCTTGAAGTTTTGGGAGAATGCGTTTCAGGCATATGGCGCCCAACCCCACCCTCCACCCTCCACCAACACACAAGCACACGCACACATAGACACTCACACTCTCACATTGGGATTCTGCACAGTGTAGGAGCCGGGGGTGTGGGGGTGTGGGAGGGGGGGGGGCACACTGGCATTATCATATTTCACTGCAAATATGTATTTATGCCATGCATCATCTAGTGACAGTAAACATGTGTGCCAAAACCAAGCTAAGTGCATCTGAATTAGTGTGAAGGGCTGTAGAGATAGCATCTGAGTGGGCGAGAGAGAGAGGGAGAGACAGAGAGACAGAGAGAGAGAGAGGACAGTCGGATTGAGAGGGAGAGCGACGGTGATGGAGACAGAAAGAGAAACTCTAATCTGCAGCGGAGCGACTCCTAACTAGTGTGGCAAACACCTTTAGTGGGTGACGGAGACTGTGCCGGGCTCTAAAACGGTTAGAGTGAGAGAAGCTGTGACCTGAATACAATACCACAGTTTATCAGCCGGTCCAGTGATGACATCCTATTTACAACTTACATGATTTCTACAGAGGTTACAATTCTGCTCAGTCTCCTCCTTAAAGGGATATGCCAACATTTTTTTTCCATGTCTTGCCTCACTCCAGAGTCCATGACCAGCAGATAGACACCATCCTTTCCACTGTGCGTGCAGTAACAAGGGAGATAGAGCCGTATCACCTGTAATTAGCTTAGCTCAAACACTGGAAGTGTATGGGTAGTGTTAGCCTGGCTCCACCTAAAGTCATCAGAGACACTCTTCAACAACTCTAAACGGACCGATCTTCATCTCAGAGCTGACAAAACTCTCCGGTAAGACATCTTGAGCGCTCAAATGCTGGGAACAGGACGAGATCGGTCAAAACGGAGGGTTCAAGCAAAGACGGTTTATTTTGGTTCAAGCTAGCTACATGGAGGGTAGGTTAACTTCCTGTTTCAAAGTAAAAGCACTTCTGTATGTAAAGGGCAACAGGTGTTTTATTTTGTGAAAGTAACCAGAAGTGCGTTGGTCACAAAATATGATCAGAAATAATTAAACACTGTGCTAATGTTCAAACTAGCCCAGCTGCAAATAGACTACCAGCACCAGCAGGTCAGACGACTAAACTAAGCAGCCACTGAGACAGTTTGCTTTTGTTTATGCAGCCTAATAAAATAAAAGCCTAATATAAAATCAACCCAGTGTGTGATATAACGTTGCCGCTTCAAGTGGAGCTTTTTTCCCCCTCATATTGCCCGTTCATTCATCATCCTCTGAATCAAACAGGTGGTGAGAAATCCGCAGCACTAGGCTACCTGTAGTTCGCTATGATTCTTTTATCACGGGAATGAGGCGGTCAGACTAGCAGTGATCAGACCTGTACTGCAAATTTGTCCCAACAAAATCCGAGTAAACAGCTGGTTATTTAGACAAATTAACAGCTGATTTTCTCAGCTGAACATCAAACTATGATCTTTTTGTTGTAGGCTCACCTGAAAAATGTTAGAAATGTTGATAAAGTGATATATTTAAAGAGTTTAGAGACAAAATGAAATCAGCTTCACGACTGCTGATTTCAGCTTGTCAAAACTACAACTTTGGCCAGGTAACCCGTAACACTGTTTTTACCCCTGTTGTCTGTGAAAGTCACTACGGCCTCTCGTAACTTCCGACCCGTGAACTCGTTTGAACTGGTATGACTTCACAGGAAGGAAAAACACAAAGTAATTTCCTTGAACGCACAGAGTTAGATAGCCCCCGCCCTCGTCAGGCATCTCCTTGTTACTCCGTCACCACATTCAGTGGCTGCAAAGCCCTTCATGGTGTCTCTCTGGATAACACTGGTCCCATGGAAAGTTTTCTCCTGGTTTACAGCAGAGCAGAGTGAGGAAGACATGAAATCCATGATTGATTGCTGACGGAAAATAGGACTATTTAGGACTTATATTAACAAAAACATTCCACTGATATCTGCTTTAAGGGACGGGTGGCAACCCTATATACCACAACCACTGTAAATGAGGATGGACACAGCCTCTGTGACGTCACCAACAGGTCTCTGAGACTCAAAAGCTCAGAGTGAGTACTTTGTCACCGAGATCAAGTCTGTGTCAAACCGTCAGTCAATGCAGCCATACTCTCATTTATGCAGAACTTTAAAGGGACAACAGGGAGTTTTGGAAAGTGAAGTGTTTTCACACTACATTTTCCATGATCCTTGACACGCACAGTGAAATTCTTGGACCGGTGCAAGACGGACGAAAGGAAAACATTTGCCAAGAATGTTTTCATTAATCAAGAATGAAAGTCGGAGGTTGGAAGACGATCAGATACCGTCATAGTTCCGACCATGAATGGCGAGCCTGTGCTGAACCTGTAGCCGTCTTGTTGCTGTCTATCTCCCTGCGTCGGCATACATGTCTTATCCTGGTCTTGTTTTTATTGTGTGTGCATGCATTTTGTGTCTGTGCTTTTGCTTTGCATGCTGTGGTGTGATGTGACTTGTGTCATGGGTCTTTGTGCAGCATGTGTTGGGGATGTCTTGAGATAAAAAAAATAGCCTCTTGGCTAATTCTGGCGCATTTACAGCAATGATATTAATATGCACGGTCCCTGTTTTCAAATACACTTGTTATAGTAATAGTATAGTGTATTTCTGCGGCGTTATTCCCATGACCAGCTGGGCAGCGTCCACGAAACTGAAAGTAGGAAATGCTGGGTCGACCACTAAATAATATATCAAAATAACTATAAAGACAAAACAATATATTTATTGAAAATGGACCCATTAACAAGTGTGGGTAACGTAGATTCATCCACATTAATATGAGACTCTGTTAGAACCAAAAACAAACTCCTCAGGGTCTCTTTAAACCTTAATAAAATTGACTTCCAGTAAAAAAACAACCAGTCAGTGTGCAGAAAATATGAAACCATGTGAAAAAGTCTCATTCAGTCCTGCATTAGGCTATCAGCATGTTGGTGATCCAGACTCTGACCTGATGGTTTGGGGTTGAGACAGCTCTTTGGTCCAGACCTCTGCTTCCACTGTCACCTACTGATGTTCAGCTGGAGAGGAACGGCTCACCACGTCTCCTCCAAACTCATTTTCTGCACAAAAAAAAGGAGAACACATATCATTAAAATCATTTCCAGAACAATCACATTCACACACAGTAGTGACAGGATTTGAAATTTCCTCCTCTCCTTTGACTCCGGGCTCATGAATAGTCATATAGCATCAGCTATGCGGCACACGCCGAGGCGAACGTTGATTTCCGCCATAACAACGGCCGCTTGTTGTGTGCAATAGGCTTGGCAACATGGGGTAATTAGCTAGATCTATCATCTTCTGCAGGAAGTGGGGACAAATATAGCTAATGATCCGTGCCTGCCTTCATGATTTCTCTCCTCAGCTCTCCATCCTTGGCTGACTTAGAGGAGGAGAGGAGAGGAGAGGAGAGGGAGAGGAGAGAGAGGAGTGGAGAGGAGGGGAGAGGAGAGGAGAGAGGAGAGGAGAGGAGAGGAGAGGAGAGGAGAGGAGAGGAGAGGAGGAGAGGAGAGGAGAGGAGAGGAGAGGAGAGGAGAGGAGAGGAGAGGAGAGGAGAGAGGAGGAGAGGAGAGGAGAGGAGAGGAGAGGAGAGGAGAGGAGAGGAGAGGAGAGGAGAGGAGAGGAGAGGAGAGGAGAGGAGAGGAGGGGAGAGGAGAGTAGAGAGGAGGAGAGAGGA
>CM064887.1:995153-1215153 GCA_030347415.2 Decapterus maruadsi
CTGGACCTGGACCTGGACTGGGTTCCATATCTATCACAGCCAGGGTGCAGCTACACACACACACACGTTACTGTAATGAAAACCCTATTGTACGGCTACACACACACTGCCTTGACATTTTCTGACACACACTGTACATGACAGGCATTTACACACACATTCACAATCACACCATCACATACAGAAACACACACTTATGGCACATGAGGACAACAGGACACACACACACACACACAAATAAATACACATTACAAGAGAGACGCATGCTTTATTCATGTGATGTGTATGCACACACACACACACACACACACACACACACACACACACAGCAGTCTCCTCCTGCGGCTCACACACTGACTGACCTACATTCAGCTGATATGTATACAGATGAAATCTCTCTCTCTCTCTCTCTCTTCCATATCCTGTCTTCTTTTCACTGACTGCTCATTGCCCCTTGGACACACACACGCACACACACTGTGGAGGTGAAGACGCCTCCTGCTGCAGATGGAGCCGCCCGGTCACACAACAGCTCCGTGTTGGATGAAGTGTGTGTGTGTGTGTGTGTGTGTGTGTGAGCAGGTTGTTGGTTGAACTAATGATGAGAAACTGAAACAAGAATAAAATGACAATTTGTCCAAAAAGGACAATAAACACTGTAAAAGTGAAGTGTAGTGAGTAACATCTGCTCAGCTGTAGGAAGAACACAGCACCACCACAGCTCAATGTGGGACGACTGGAGTACAGACAGACTGAAGGACTGATGGGAACATTATGGGATGCAACTAAAGAGGAAAAATCTCACTAATGTGGAAGTTCATCTGTTTTTCTCCTAAAACCTGAAAAACTAAAACTACTTAAAAACTAGTCAATTCCTCAAAAATAAAAAGTCAAACTGTTTAATCACTTGTTGAACTAAACCCAAAATGAAATTTAAAAAAAAGAAACCTGAAAAACTAAATGAAAATAAAAACTAATGAAAATGTGGATGAATCTACGTCACCACTTGTTAATGGGTTTGTTTTCAATAAATATATCATTTTCTCTCTATCGTTATTTTGATATTATTTAGGGTTGGACTCGTCCAGCAGTTCCTAGTTTCAGTTTCCCGGATGCTGCCTGGCAGGTCATGGGAATAATGCTGCTGAATCGCCATTTATGGTCGGAACTACGACGGAATCTGATCGTCTTCCAACCTCTGACTTTCATTCTTGATCAATGAAAACATTCTTGGCAGATGTTTTCCTTTGTCCGTCTTGTGCCGGTCCAAGAACTTCACCGTACGTGCAGAGGCTCATGGGAAATGTAGTGTGAAAACACTTTGCTTTCCAAAACTCCTGGTTGTCTCTTTAACGCTATCATAACCTTGGTGTGTATTGTGTCGTTCCTTCACTGTGTGTGACCATCACTCAAACTGTCCCCTTCTCTTTATGTATGGACATGAAATCATTACAGCCCTGAAAGTCCAGCGCTGGTCCAGAGAGACAGGGGGTGAGGGGAAAGAGCAGGGTGACGGTGTGTGAGTTAACTTGGTGAGGAGGACTGGAGTGTGTGTGTGTGTGTGTGTGTGTGTGTGTGTGTGTGTGTGTGTGTGTGTGTGTGTGTGCTGGCAGCTGTGATTAGCTGCAGAGCAGGAGGTAGGAGCGGTCTGATAATAAAGCAGCAGGACCTTTAGCTGTCTCTCATCACACTGGACTGTGGAAATCAATGCCTCCACTGGACTGGACAACACAGACTGAGACAGGCAGCAGCACATCATATCTGATTAAAGGGACCAATCAGACCCGCCGCCGCGTGCGTCCTGATAAAGTGGGCGTGTCCTTTGTTTGTCCAGCAGTGGTCCATACCTTCAGTCAGGATGCAGCCTGCTCGGCGCTGCGGTGCCCACACAGCACACACACACACAGGTTAGTCATTCAAAAGGTTTTCAGTTTATGAAGAAGAACAGATCCACTACATCCCAAAACTAAAGCAGCCCAGCTCTTGAAATCCACTGAGGCATTACACCGGCCACACTGTCAAAACAGTGATACCACAGAACCTGAGCAAGTAAATCCCACGACCCTGCATCCTGACAACGTTTATATTGCAGGATTTATTCCAGCAAATCCTCCAGCGCAGCGCGCTCACACAGCTCAACATCAAGCATGTGAAGCATAGTTTTAGGGATATTTTTCTTACAGAGAAAGAGTTTGGACTTTTAGCTGGTTACATTAGTATCTTGGTGCATGTGTTTGTAGCCGACTGCCCCCTCAGTTTCCTGACGGTGACCTGACCACTCACACAACGGCTGATGCTCCAAACTGTGTTCCATCATGCACGTTAGCTAAATCACTGTTTTAATATAAATGTTGTAGTAGTTTTAATGTAACATAAGATTTTTAAGATAAATATTTCATTCATTTCTTTATTTTAAGCATTAATAATCATTTATTTATAATCAAGCAGACTCATTTACTAATAGGTGATGTGTAGATTCCAGGTCAGCTGCTGCTCCTGCTGCACTAATATCCCCTTGTGACCGTGTTCATAACTGGACGATGGTTAAACTACAGCAAAAGAATCGGATGAGACTCGTTTTTCTTGTTCAGATAGGATATCGTTTTCTAACACAGTTAATATTAACACTGCCCTACAAAGGCTAAGTGCAGTATCATTTTTTCAATTTTTTTTGACCAATCAAAAGTGTGGCATATTCTCTTCAATCTAGAATTTGATGTTGGTACTGTTAAAATGTATTAGTTATTGGGCTTTTTGTTTTGCTGTCCATCCAAAAAAGCATTGTGAAACTAAGGCAAAGTGCAAGAGTACTGTACTCCCTACATTCTATAAGTTACTCTATGATTCCATTGGAGTAACACCGAGGCAAAGTGCAGTATCTGCACCAAAACCAAGCCAAAGTGCAGTATCTGCCATAAAACGGTCAAAATTGGTCAGAAAGACAAACTACGAAATACATTTAATTCAGTCCACCTTCATCTAATCAATTATAGACTTGGTAGTTATTCATAATTTGATGCTTAAAGGATAACATTTGTTTTTTACAACCTGGACCTTATTTCTAGCATCAAATACGATCATTTACTCACCCTGACAAGTTTGGTGTCATTTGGAGTCGTTTTGACGAAATTAGCCCCAATCGAGCGGCGCGTATATCCGTATAATGTGAGAACACGGGGCACCCAATGCAGCCTCTAAATAACACATTATCCGCCGCAAAATTTGTTCATTTCGCCAATATTTTGTGATGATACACTAGTGTTATTCCCCTCCGAGCCCGTGGTGGCATGTTATCAACATCCTGCTCCTCCAGGTTGACCTACTAACCTCTGATCTGGATGATGTCATCTCCGACCGCTGCCCGGCTCGTTCTGATAATAATCATTCCGCTTCGGCATTTGGGTCCTTTTTAGCTCAACTAGCCAGAGCTGTAGTGAGGATCCAGGCTGAGGAGAGGAAGCTGTGGAAGCTGAACTTCATCCAGCTGCTCATTTTGTTCTGACGAGTCAGAAACATGCAGAAACGGACCATAGCATTAGCGATAGCAAGTTAGCTGCGCCGCGCCGCCGTCGGAGATGACATCATCCAGATCAGAGGTTAGTAGGTCAACCTAGAGGAGCAGGATGTTGATAACATGCCACCACGGGCTCGGAGGGGAATAACACTAGTGTATCATCACAAAATATTGGCGAAATGAACGAGTTTTGCGGCGGATAATGTGTTATTTAGAGGCTGCATTGGGTGCCCCGTGTTCTCGCATTATACGGATATACGCGCCGCTCGATTGGGGCTAATTTCGTCAAAACGACTCCAAATGACACCAAACTTGTCAGGGTGATTAAATGATCGTATTTGATGCTAGAAATAAGGTCCAGGTTGTAAAAAACTAAAGTTATCCTTTAAACCTGGCAATGAAAAAAGCAAAAAGTTTTGTGTCGTTTTTCTAAGTTTGGCATTTTTGCGGATACTGCATTAAGGGCAACAAAGCTCAGAGTGCAGCAGGCGCCGGCTCTGAGCGCTGGTATGGGGTCGCTACATCAGACGACCGTGACCATACAGAGCTGACACAAAATGTGACTGTTGTGTTAAAGCTAACATTTTAATAGAGTCCATCATCCAACTCCTTGCTTCCATCTGACTGAAGAGACTCAGACCTGATCTGTGGGTGGCTCACCGTGGCTGTGATGGGGAACGGCACTTGGGAAAGAAGCTGTTCTACACTATTTCATTGTCTATTATTTTAAAAAGAAAGGGTCATAAAAATCCCATCATAATCTATTCTTACCCATCATTTCAATAAGAAGTAAATATCATTTAAAAATGTATTTACATAACTGTGTGCCTCATGGAATATAAAATTATTGTCATATATATTCACTGAATTTTGTGAGCTTAGGAGATAAAGACAGGGGGGTGGAATATTGTCAGGACACAGCTTCACAAACTGACCGACAATTAGCTTCACCTGCGACAGAGCTAAGATGCTCTCCAAATCATGTAAAACTAAAGAAGTGGGAAACAGACAGTATTCTGCAAGTGATTTTCAGATGACATTTTAAAATAAAATTTTTAATGATCAAATAAAAAGGTATGGAAAGATATGAAAATAATGTTTATTTTTAAATCTGACTTTTATGTTAATTTTAATGGTTTGGAAGATGGGAAAATTATGTTTTCAGACACATTTCTCTTTATTTTATATATACAAATCAGTTACAGTATCACCTTTGACCAGGTGCAACTGGCACTGACACACTGTATCCCAGTTACCAGATTTGAGAAGGTATAGACTTTATCTAGAATAAATAACCCAACTTTGAACACAGGTTCATGCAAACTGACATTCTCCAAATCATTCAATTTGATCCCAGTTACCAGATTTGACAGACTTGTCATTTTCTAGAATAAAAATATGGGCTACATATAAGTGATGCAATTTTTTATTAAAGGTAACAACAAAATAAATGAGAGGTCTTGTCATCCTTTTGGTTACAGCAGTGTGTACTAGGCTACTTTAAAAATGACAATGTACAACAAAACAAAATAAATACATTTGACCAAGAATGCCCTCAAAAATCATGATCCAGGAGCCAAAAAATGCCAAATTAAAAATCGTCGATCCTCTAATTGATCAGTGTGAACACATGCACGGTTTTGTTGATAGGTCCTCTATTTTAGACTCAATTTTACATTTGGGGGGGGTTGGGAGTGCTATACTGTCATCGATCCATACAGTTTCTATAGCAGGTCATCTATAAGGGCGACTCCCACTGGGCTCCAAGTCTCGGTCCAACCAAGACGCGGCAGACGAGCCGAGGTAACCACGGAGCCAGATGGATCAGATCAGCACTTAAAGTACCATATTTAAAGGGTTGGTAAAAGAGAAGCAGAAGGCTGTGTGTGCTGGGCTGTGGACACAGCTGTGTTGTGTGAGGGGTGAAGGAAGCTGTCAGGGAGTGAAGTGGGCCGGCTCGTCAGGACTTCTCTGCTCCGACCAAAGAGGAAGAGTGAGCCGAGGTAAAAGCGCCTTTCTGACCCGCTTCTCTCTTCAAGGACGTGAGAGATGGAACTGACCACATGCATGACCTTCTGAGCTGCACCGTGCTCACAAACACACAAACACACACACACACACACCATCCACACAAGCAGTCTGGAAGAGATTTTATATATGTTTTTTTTCTTTCTAAAACGCTCCCTGGAACACATGCAGAGCTCTCATTATTAGTTTGCAACTCCCGGTAAGACACGCACGCAGCTAAAAGTGCCCCCCCCCCACCACCCCTCATCTTCCTCCAGGGAGGTGCCTCCTCCTCTGGAAGGGCAGAGTGTGGGGGGAAATAACATCGAGCGAACCGCCACCGCAATTACCCACAGTGGGGTAATCACTAGCACAATGCACTATGGGCTGGCTGCCTGGGAGAGAGAGTGAAATACTCAGGTGAGAAGAGAAGCCAGACAGCAATCAGCCCAGCAGGAAGTGGAAGAGAGAGGGAGAGAAAGAGAAAGAGTGAGAGAAAGACAGAGAGAGATGGAGGGAAAGAGAGAGATAAGAGCAAAGGGCCATTCCTTTAATTTCCAAGGGAGAGCCAGGGCCTTAATTACTTGATGAGTCTCCTTCTCTCTCCCTCTGTCTGCTCTGGCTGTAAAAAGGTGTGTGTGTGTGTGTGCATGTATGTCTATGTGTGTGTGTGTGTGTGAGTGTGTGAGTGAGTGTGTTTATGTGGCCCATTATCAGACTGGGAAGACTCCAATCACCTCTCAGCACAGATAGCGAGGGAAGAGAACAACATTGCAGTCAGTGGAAGAGAGGGAGAGGCAGAGATGGTGGTGGTGGTGGTGGGGGGGTGTAGTGGGGTGGGGGTGATTTACGCCTTTAGAAGTGTTAACACCATCTCTCATCCCCAGCAGCTATAGAACACCAAGGTCGAGGAGTGAGACAGCAAAGACTTGAAATAGCCAGAGGAGAAGAGAGCTGTGCTGTGGCGCGGCTGCTGCCTATAGAACAGCACACTGTTGATGCTCTGCTGTATATGATGCCATGAGGGAGCGTTCAACACGCTCTGCACTGCTAGTGTGAGGACGTGCTGCATGTACACGGCTCCAGTCCATGCAATATTTTTTTCTGGCATGTTGTGGATGGTAATTAGGGCGGCTCATGAACCAGGTCTGTCTGCTGATGGAGCTCCCTGGAGTGTGTTTGTCTGCTGATGGAATTTTCAAAGCTGGAAACTTTCCATGGAATTAACGGCTTTATGGGAATTCACAATACTAATAATTAAAGGAAAAATAAATTTAAAAATTGAAGGGACAAACTTTAATATAGTTGGAGAAAATTTTCATCTTGGCTAAAACAACCAGATTTAATGCAAGCAGCTTGAATATCTCTGCTATTCCATGCACACTGCTTTCTGCAGGGCTGTTAGGCCACGCCCCCTACATGCACTGTGCATTCCTCCATCACATGCACAGATGATTCCTTGAACCCTGGAGGCCACACTTTTCCCAAAGCATCAAGGATTAAAAGGGACAACCAGGAGTTTTTGAAAGCAAAGTGTTTCACACTTATTTCCCATGAGCCTCCGTGCACGTGAAATTCAGACCATAACGCAAGACAGGAATAAACGGTGATTTGGTGACATTATTCCCATAACCCACAGGGCAGCATCCGCAAAACCAAAACTAAGAAATGCTGGGGCTCGACCAGCATTTCCACCACCACTAATAATAACAAAATAATGATAAAGACAAGATTTATTTTTTGATACAGTTTGTTTCAATGAAATTTCTAGAATTCCATTTCCCAATAATTCCCATAAATTCCCAATTTGGAATATTTCAAAATCCCCAGCATTAATTTCCTGAGACTGTTTTATAAATTCTCCATCCTTTGCAACCCTATTCACAACACTAATACTGTCATGGAAAATATATTTAAATAGATTCAGACATGTTTCAGTATCGATCACGTTTTGAGTTGCAAAGGGACGGAAAATTTCCAGTAAATTTCTGGTAAATTTCCAGAAAAAAAGCGACATGAGGGATAGTAGTAGAAAGCTAACACAAGATGAAGGTTAAAACACACTTAGAACACGGCTCTCTTGAATACTCGATTCTGATTGGTCAATCACCAATATTTTGCAGTGTTTATTTGCGGACCGTTGCTAGGGACTCCACAGCAACGGCCGACTCTGCTTGTCCGGTCACGGCCGCTGTTCTGCTGAGCATCCTCCCGTTCCTGCATTTGAAGCCTTTGATAATCAATCAGTGCATCGATGGATTACCACACGTTACGATGTATTCTGTGTAGTCGTATCTGACATAAACAAGAGGTTATGGGGCGCGGGTGCGTTTGTGTCGCGATGCCACCGAGACGAGAGGAGCTGTGACACGGGTCAGAGGCTCTGATGAAAGTTTGCTTTTCAGCCACGATGTGGAAATAAGGAGATCCGGCCTCCGGCCTCCACTCTCCCTGTAACAGGTTACAAGTCGTTTATCTAACATCACAATTAGTCCAAAGCTGTTTAATGACGGTAAAAATGAAACATAAAGTAAATATCCTGCATAGTTTCTCTTTTCTCTTCAAGTCACTCATGTTTTTCCGTCCTGTAGCCTGTGAAAGTCACTATAACAGCCTCTCGTAACTTCCGACCCGTGAACTCGTACCAGATCGAATCGGTATGACTTCACAGGTCGGAAAAACAGGAGTTACGGGTTGCCTTGAACGCACCATGAGTTAGCAGCCCCCGCCCTCGTCAGGCATCTATTGGTCCTCGTCCCTACGTCATCACATTCACGCGCACCCCTTGGCTGCACACACAGCCCTTCATGCCGTTCTCTCTCCTCATTGGATAACACTTGTATCCCACAAGGAAAGTTTTCTCCTGGTTTACAGCAGAGCAGAGTGATTGCTGATGGAAAATGGGACTATTTAGGACTTATATTAACAAAACATTCCACTGAATTATGCTTTAATTATTATTTTGTGTTACATTATTGAATGATTTAGTCGTAGGCCGTGTTCTAAGCGGGATAATGTATAGTTGGTCGGTCGTTAATGGAGAAATAAACCCCAACAGGAAGTATGGAACCCCGGCGCGAACTATACATTATCCCTTACATTCTATCCTGCCTTTTTGTTAGTCAACAGCATCTCGACTCATTGTTGCACAGAAGGTTGGACATGAACTGGGGAATGATCTCAGACCCTGTGCTGCGGTGGGTGAACCGATAACCCTGCATGTGGATGTTAATACCAATGAAGGCAGAATGCCTGGTTGTTGCGCCGGCCTATATGCTGCCGTCTCTCCTCAGCATTCAGACAGAGGGATCAAACAGAAGCAGCACGGTGCAGCAGTATCTATGGAGTCTTTGAAGGTTAGCCTTCTTTCATCACATCAGATGGAGTTTAACCCTCAGCTGCGCTAAACTGGCGCCGTGTCGGACAGCGTCGCCCCGGCTAATGAAATAGCTGCTTTTGTGTTGCTGTTGATGACATTTTCCAACATTTGGTCCTCATGGCATCCTCCTCCTCGTTATTCATATCTCATCTCCCTTAAGAATTTGCAAGGACGTCCCTGTATGTGTGTGTGTGTGTGCGTGTGTGCATGTGTGTGCGCACAATGTGCTATCAACGACTGAACCAAAGTTTGTGTACATGTGAAGGCATGCAGGCAAGTGCATAGGTTTGTATACAGTGTGCAAATACATGTGCTCGTCGTCGGCGTGTGAGTCGGCGTGTGTGTGCATGTGTGTGTGTCTGATTGTACCCTGGCCTCAAAGCACTGATGAGCTCTATTGTTCTCTTCTCCTTTTTTTTCTCTCTTGAAATCCCTCTGTCTTTTTTCTGATTCTCTCCATCAAACACCCTCTCTCTCTCTCTCTCTCTCTCTTTCCCTCCTGTCTCTCCCTCCTTCCCTGCCCCCACCCACCCGCCCACCCCCCTCCACCACCACCACCACCTCCTGCTTGGCTGCCCGTGTCTACCCAGAATACCAATGATGCAGTCTGCAGATAGATAGATATGGCTGTCTGTCACATGACCCTATGTGTCCTGAGGCTTTACCCCAGGATGACAGCAGGCGCAGCACACACGCACGCACACACACACACACACACACAAGCATGCATGCACACACACACACAAACTCGCACAACGGTACCTCCAGCCTGGCATGCTCTATCTCAACATAGGCACCGAAGAAGGCAGGCAGGCAAACACACACGTTCTTGTAATTCTATCTTTGTGAGGACACTCTCTGACATAATGTATTTGTGAGGACACTCTTTGACATAATGTATTTGTGAGGACACTCTTTGACATGTATTTCCTAACCTTAACTGTTACTCTTTACCTGCTTTAAACCTAATTATAAGCTAAAGTCTTAACCCTCAAACAGCCCTTGGAACAAGTGAGGACCGGCCAACATGTCCTCACTCTGTTGGTTAAAAACTCTTTCCGGTCCTCACAACGTAGTAAGTACAAGAACACACACACACACAGCATTGCAGGCATTCACATTCAGAAGTATACACACGCTCGGGCAAGCTAATGGGCATACACACACTGAATCACCACAGGGGAGCAAGCCAGGGAGAGAGAGAGAGAACATCCCAACACTGTACACACATGCTGTCTCTCTCCCGCTCTCTCTGTCTGTCACACACACAGGATAGAAAAACAGTGAATATCCCCCCAATTCCCTCCATCTCACACTCACACACACACACACATATATGCATATATCTTCCTGTGGGAAGGCACCCCACCTCTGTTTCTCACACAAACACATTCGTCACTGACAAGGCTCTACACAGTCACTGGGCATCCTGTGGCACCAAAAATAGCAGCCTAATAGAATGGAATAGAAAATGCCCCCCCCCCTCCCTTACACCCCCCCCCCCCCCCCCCCTCTGCTAAGATAGGACCTATACTTCTAGTGTGGGACTCAAAGCTACTGGACAACAACACCAGATGGAATTTGTTGGGATTTGAATGAATCACACAGTAATTCAAAATAAGTCCCCAAAACCCTGAGAGTGCACACACACACACACACACACACACCGGCAGGCTGTTCCCCTGTCTATAAGGTTCAGAAGTCAGGAATTTCCATCCATCTGTAATTCGATTTCTCAACAACTCATCCCATCAATTTCAAACTATGGGGGGGGGGGGGTAACGCAGTGTTGACTGGGATGTTTTTTGGGGAGTTCGAAATTCGTGAGAGGGTCTCAGACTGGAACCAGCAGATATGAACTGAGAGGAACTTGAGTGAAACTATAATGTGAAATATATCGATCAATGGAATAATCTAGAATTATTTAAAAATAATATTATTAATAAATATAAAACTGAATTATAAATACCATGAACTGCTGTATGTAGAATATGCAGGTTTTTTGTTCTGTCAAAATTTTTAAAATGAGTTAACATAAAATGTTAATTTAAGAAGGGTAGGCCAAAGAGCTGATGCTTCAGCCTACTGTACACCTTTTCGGTCAAAGTGCATTGTATTGCTTGTTGTGTTTTTGTTCTGATTTGTTTTGTTTTGTATCTACTGTATACTTTTATATTTGTCTATTGCACTTATTTTTACAAGACCAAAATAAACACACTAAACTAAAACTAAATACAGCAACTCATTAAATATGAAGAAAAAGGCAGAACTACACTTGGACAATTCACAGCATGTACACAACGTGGGTTTCAAGAAACACAGCTGAGTTTCCCTTAACCATGATCCAGTCATTGTCACACAGCACAGTCATCTCCAGCAGGAACACAGGACCACTACTACATCCCATAAGGATTCAGGCCCAGCCAGCGTACTGGATAGTAGCAACGGTTGCATAAAGCTGTTTATAGTCAGACCACACGTTTGCACATGATTGTTCACCTTAAAGTGACACAACAAGTGTGTAAAAAATGATAAAAGAGGAACACAATGTGTGGCTCCCCTTGCCTCTGCACAGCTGGTCAGTCACAGCGTGAGGTGTGTGTGAATGTTGGATCACTGGGTACGGAGAGAAATGATTGGATACAGTAGAAATGATTTTAAATCCAAAGAAGGCTCAGTAACCTGAGCGTGCATTCAGGTACGCTGTTTTCATATAGCCACTGTGTCATGAATGAATGTTCTTATATTTATTTTATTTCAATTTATTTCATTTTATTTTATTCTAATTGTATTTTTGATATTACCTGACTTTCGATACAGACATTTTGTTGAGAAAATTTACTTTTACACAAAACCATTTTTTTCAGCTTTTAAAAATAAAAAAGTAGAACAACTTAATTTCACTAAAATTTATTAGAAAAGGTACATAAATGAATATGAGAAAAGAATGAGTAGAGAAGTCAACAGATCTGACTATCTATTCAGCACCAACTTTGAATACTTGCCAGTGTTCAATTTATTTCAAGTATTGATTGTTAAGAAGTTATATTTGTGGTTTTAAGAAGCAAAAACCATCTCAGTGTAGTTTTCCATCTCTCTCTCAGGCTTCTCTCTGGAGCTCTCGGCAGGTCAGTAAGCCAATCAGAACACAGGAGGCTCTGAGCCTCCTATTTGATTCTATTTTCTGCGCAATCCAATAAAATAAAGCAGATTTCAGATAAACACAGAGAAACCAAATCCTACAAAGCTGGATGGTGTCTTGTGCATCTTGTGCAGCTGTGACTGCTTCGTTGTGACATCACAAAGTTACAGAAGTCCTGACAACTTGTTTTAAGGTTCAGTTTCTGACTAAAGAGTATGTGTTTCTCTGTGGACTGAAGCTTTGTATCTAGTGCTGATTATTGTGTTGCTAGAGTTATTCAGTAAGTGTTTCACACAAGCCTGGTGGAAGCTGATGAAGGAGAGTCCAACACTAACAATGTATTTCTATAATGTCCATGATGGATCTCTCTCATGAAAGACATTATGACATGTCACTCTGAAAATAACGTTAAGCAAAAAATAAATTCCACTGAATGTGCTATCAAACTGTCATGGCTGACTATAATAGCACCCTAAAACAGAGTCATCATTAATGTTATTAGAAACATCTGTGCACTGCTCTGTGGTCTGTGGAGCGATGGAAAAATGTAAATATTCTTTTGTCACTCTGTGGTGTCCTGTAAATGGCGACCAGCAGGAAATGAATAAAATATAATACATATATACAATTTAATGACCTTTCTATTCAAACTATCCTGCAATAATGAGTGAAGAATCAAACCAGTGGTTCCATTAAGAAAATCTTTACAGACAATGGAATAAAGTAGGGATGCACCGATATGAAAATTTTGAGGGCATTCTTCCGTCAAATGAATTTTTTTTGTTGTACATTGTCATTTTTAAAGTAGCCTATATTTAACCAAAAGGATGACATCGATATGTGTTCTCATTTATTTTGTTTCTGAGATTGAAAAAATTTTTAAAGACTGAAAATCATGCAAACTGAATTTTTAATGTCTTCCTTTATTTTCAGAATGTATTTTATTTCCAAATAACAAGGTTACAGGCTACCATCCTCCTCGCATTACCTCAACTTTGCAGGTTTTGCATACGGATATTTGGAGAATCGTATATGATAATATATACAATTTAATCGGACCAATACCAAACTATCCTAAAAAATGACTAAATCAAACCAGTGGTTCCACTAAGTAAATCTTTACAGACAATGGAATAAAGGCTCTAAAAGAGACCAGTAAAATGTGGGCTACATGTCAGCTGTTTAGCAGAGGTGCTGTTGGCTGGCTCAGCTGATGAATAAGTCACAACAAAATTGCTGCATTTATTTTCAACATAACAGCAACTTTATCTATAATAGCATACAGTGGCCGAGGCCCAGTGTCACTGAGAAACAGTGGGAGGCCGCTGAAGACCAGACCTGGAGCTGTACTGTATGTGGCACTTGTAAATGAATTTGGTTCAGAGATCTTGTCAGAGTGGTAGCGCCACTGAGTCACAAGCTCGTTTCAATAATTATCAGCTTTGCACTTGGAGTGCCAAGCACACATGCCCACACTGAAATACAAGCTGAAAAAACAATCATCTGCAAACAAGAGCTGTGTGTGTATGAACGTCCACGCAGACATGCACGCTATGAATGGCAGCCCGTGCATATGGATATTTACTCTGCGCGTTTGTGCGATTCCGCTGCATTCTCTCCCGTACCCCATACTTCTCTTAACACCTGTTGTGAAATATGTATATGTGAATTTCTGGATTTTTGTCAGAAAACTTGTTATGTTGATATCACACTGTGTATTGCAGCTACATCAAGGTGACAGCTCCAGAAAAGGTGGGATGCTTTTATGCAAATGAGTGTGAGAATGAAGATGGGCCTGAACAGAAGTGGAAGAGGGAAAACGCAGAGCGCGGCCGTTACAGGTATACGTGCTGAATAATTCAGGCTGGGAGCTATGTCACACCCCCCTGCGCGTTGCTCCGCGTGAATGTGTGTGTGTGATCGAACACATGTGTGCAACTGCATGTGTTAATGTTGTTGGGGGGAGGGGGTGGGCACATGTGCATCATGTGTTAGCGGGCTCAGGTGGATTGTGAACTCGGCAGATGGACATTTGGAGCAGCTTTGCACCCTGCAGCAAAACACACGCGTATCTACACACGCGCACGCACACATTCACACTCCCACACACGGCTGTAACATTAACCTTGTGTAACTCTAGCCGAGAGAAAGCAATGAAAAAAAAACAAACAAAAAAAACTCCTCAGCACCTCAAATCACATATCGACATACTGATTCAATATTTCAACTGTCCAAACATGGGGTAAGTCAAAACGGCCGTAATATTCTAACGTTTCGTCTGTGCCCTGGAAATACCTCCACAGGCTGTTTCAGCGGAGACGCAGACGTTCCCTTAAGTGTTGAAGCATTTTCAACAATGAGCAATACATTCTGATCCCTGCCTCTCTGGAAACACGATCGGGAAATATCATACCACACGTACCAGTAACAGCAGCGCTTCGACCTGATTTGCAAAATGAATGACTGATTATTATTACTCCCTCTGAGTTTGATACAAATAGATGGCGTTGACTTTTTCTGAACCGCTGAAGCAAAAGGTTTACGGGTGAAATATTTATTGAAGGAGCTGTGGTGCAATGTAGAGTTTGTCTTTCTGTTTTGTCAGTGAATATCACATGTCCCCCTTTCTAAAAGCCTGGGGTGCATGCAGAGCCCCATGTGGGACAAAGTCCCGTCACTGTGTCCTTCAAGAGGAGGAGAGGAGGCTGTTTTTCAACCTGATTCACAGCTTTCATTCCCGTTTTCATTCCCCCAACCGTTTCTGCGTTTGTCCCTCCGACTCCTAATTTTGTGCATGTTTCCCTCCTTTCACCCCTCCGTGCCACTGTTTGTTAAAAGTCTCTCCCTCCACACGCTTGTCTTTCCATCCCAGCTGGGGGGATGGAGGGATGAAGGGATGGGTGGATGGCTGGGGGGATGTAGACGCAGGCTGTGTGGAGCAGCTCTGTCCCTGAGGAGCCTCTTCTGCCAGCCCAGTGCCACAGATCAACAGTCAGCCAGCCAGCCGTGCACTGACCTCATCCCTCTCTCTCTCTCTCCTCCTCTATTTCTGTCTCCCTCCATCTCGCTCTCCCTCTCTGCCAGAGGCACTTGCTGTCCCCGTGTCTCCTATCTACGCCAACTGCCTGTCCTGCTACCAACAGTGCATGTCTGTCTGGCAGCCTCTCTCTCTGCCTTGCTTCTGTCTGCTGCTCTGCATGCATGTCTCTCCATCCACCGTTCTCTCCCAGTCCTCCTGTCTGTCTGCTTTTGTGTCCGTGCCTCTGTCTGTGTGCATGGGTGCCTGCCTGTCCATCTGCCTGTCTGCCTGCCAGCCACTCTTTCTAGCCAATACCTCTCTGCCGGAAAGCGGCCAGGCTGTCAGCCGCTCTGCCAATCTGCCTGACTATCTGCCTGTCTATTTGTCATCTGTTTGTGTCTCTATTTGTTTGCCTGCTCGTCTATCGGCCTGTTTACCTGTCTGTCTGTCCATCTGTCTGTAATCTGTTTGTATGTGAGTTGATGTCCATCTGTGTCAAGGTGATTTGTAAAATGATGTGAACCCCTGACCTCCTTCCTATAGCAGCTGCTGCTCACTTCAATTCCTCAACAGAACATTTACAGACATGTCTGGTGTTATTGGAAGCGTTTAGGGGAACACCACCCAATAATATATAAAAATATGTGACATACATTCTCCTTAGCTGTTAATGCATCCATCTCTTCTTATTTCCGATGTATTTTCCATTTAATTCTATAGTTTAATCAATTTGTTAGGGAAAACTGTGTGTGTGACCAGACCACCCCCCTCCCCGTTGCGTGTTGGTAGCGCCCATGTATGGAAGACTGAATTCCATCTCCTCTGACACCACCCTGTCACTACAAGCCTTAATCTTGTATTTCCATTTGGTACCAGGAATGCCACTGTGCCATACCACAATGGGCAGGAGCAGGTTTTTCCAGGACCAGGAGCTCTACAGCACATCTCAGGGAATGATGCACCACAATTTATGAGGGTTCCTTTCTTGGCAGACAATGTCTATTCATTCACTGTCTTTCCAAACAAGATGCCCGGAGCTCTCGGCTGTCTTCAGACGCTTAGTCATCAGGCCAGCATCCTGCTAATAGTCTTCCTATCTCATTCAAAGCTCTTTGTGGCTTTAGGAATATGTTGGGCTGAATTGAAAAAAAAGACTCCCTCTCTCTCTCTGTTTTTTTTTTCCTGCTATCCTTTCTCTCTCCATCTCTCGCTCCCCCACGTCCTCTCTTATTCTCGTCACAACAGGAGAGCGGGAGAGCGTTTGACTGGCTCCTCTCAACCAAAGGCTGCATTGCGCGCTCGCTCGGCAGTCAAGGACAACTGTAATAGAGGTAGAACAAAAGGGAAGGGAAGAGGAAGAGAGGGGGGTGAGAGAGACGGATGGAGAGAAACAAGCACACTGTAGTGCAAGGGACTTTGGAATTGTACATATTGTCAATAATAAAATTCCCTTTCAGTGGTGCAGACCTCTGCCCCGCGCCACTGTCCACAGGTGGGGGGTGTGAGAAAGAACATTTCAATCTACCTCTTTTTTACATGTCACACAACTCAATAGGCAGATAACAGACAATATAAGACTCATTGTCTCTCCTTTCTTTCTTTCCATTTTCATTCGTTCTTTCCCATCTCCAGTTGTTTGCAGCTTTGCTGTGTTAAATCCTGAATTAGATATTTTAATGTAATACTACAACAATGTATCCTCACAGTGACAGCGTTAAAAACAAGAGTAAATTGTATATTTTCTTCTGTCTTTCGCTCCTCCTCACACCTTGGTATGTGTTTGTGTTTACAGTCACTCCCACATAAAGCACAGCGCTCGCTATGAGCATATTTAAATGCCTCTGCAGCTCGATAGCTAATCCCTGTTGTGGATTGGCCCAGTTAGTGGTTCCCAGCTTTTGGAAGGGAATACTAAACTGGGGATGAGGTGGGGGGGGGGGGATGTGTGTGTCTCTCTATTTATAATGGTAAACCCGGCCCATGTTTCTGCTGCACTGATAGATGTTATCTGTGTCAGCCTTTGTTTCTTCTTCTCTCTCCTTCTTCATCCTTTGTGATCCCTCTGTTTCTCCCTACACAGTCTGTTTCCTGCTCTCTCTCTCTCTCATTTTCATTCGGGTCTTTTTTTTTTCTTGTTCTCCTCTTCTCTTCCCTCTCCTCCTCTTTCTATCTGGTGCCCAGATGCAGAGAAGGCAGCTGTGTTGTGTTTTAAAGTGTGCCCGGTTGAAAACACTGTGCCTGGCATCTGCTGTTGGCAAAAAAAATACAATATAAAAAAGAAAAAACAGCCCCCACTATAGGCATCCATCTCTGTCTCCGTCTCTCTCCCACTCTCTGTTGCCGTCTCTCTGCTGTTTAATCCTCTAAAACAAGATGAAAGACAACTGCGGTCCTTTCAGGGAGTAAAGGGTTACCAGCTACCCAGCTCCAAGCTCACTAATAACCACCAATTATTGAACTATACATCAGCACAAGAAAAGACTGGAAGGAAAAAAAAAGAGATCCTTTCTATGTTAGTCAGGGCTTGTTAGCACAAAGGTCCAAAGCTAGCTAGCTGGCTAACTAGTTTCTACAACTAGGGCTAGTACCCTAAATGAGCTCCCTGCACACTAAAAACTGTTGGGTTATTTTGGTAACCCAATTTATGGGTTATTTTGTTGGGTTACATTTTTGGGTTATTTTTTAAAGAGAGTAACCCATTTATTGGGTTATAGGGCTACTATTTTAACCCAATTTATGGGTTTTCAAGGTTATGCACCAATTTTGGGTTGTTTTTCAGAGAGTAACCCAATTTTTGGGTTAGAGACTTGTGTGTGTTTTTTTTTTTTTTCTTGACAGGGCGTATTTTATGGAGTAATCTCATTAACATACTTTATAATGATACATCTCCCTACATGAAACGCGTTCTTTGCCTTTTCGAGGTAAATAGCATGCTATGACCATACACAGTCGTTGGTGGTGGTAATAATAATAATAATAATAATAATAATAATAATAATAATAATAATAAGAAGAAGAAGAAGAAGAAGAAGAAGAAGAAGAAGAAGAAGAAGAAGAAGAAGAAATTATGATTAAATCTGGTGAAATTGGCTCAATGGCTGTCTGCCGTTTGAAATAAATTCTCTGGAAACGATGGGCAATGCTGGAGCTTTCGGTGACCCAACTATTTGGTTGTGGAGGCGCCAAATTGCGTAACCCAATAGTTGGGTTAGGAATAACCCAACATTGTAGTTATATTAACCCAATTTTTGGGTTAAATATTCAACCCAAAAGTTGGGTTAAAAAAAATAACCCAACCTGTTGGGTTAAAATAACCCAAACAATGGGTTGGTCCTTATTCAACCCAACAATTGGGTTAAGATTGGGTTATTTTTTAACCCAACTGTTTTTATTGTGTGCAGATCAGTAACGTCAGTGTTTGTTAGGTATGATAAAGAAATCTCCTGATCAAGCTAACAAGCTAAACAAAGCGGATGGCTGTCTGGCAGCCCATCTCCTAACTGTCAACAAAGAGAATGACAGTATAGCCGGTTAGCTGGGGATCTCATTTAAGCCTGCTAATCAGACACAGCCGTGCTTTGTGCTAAGGTGGAGCCCTCCTGAGACCCGGGCTCCGGAGACCAGGGGAGCGGATCATCTGACTCTGCCAAGGAAGATGCACCCAAACATGGGGGCTGAGGGAGAAGCAGGCAGGCTGTGGGAGCCAGGGCTGTAATTAGGTGCCCTGAGTTTGACGCCCACACGCCTTGAATGAGACGCCATCCATCCCTCCCTCCCCTCTGCAAATAGGCTCCTGGGCGGCTGGGCTCTGGAACACACACACACAGCCCTGTCTTTCTCACACACACACATTGTCTGTCTGTCTATCTATTTATCGAGCTAACTATCTATCTATCTAGAGATGCAGCGATCCAGTTTTTTTCCGATCCAATCTGATACCAATACCTGGGCTGAGCATATTGGCTGATACTGATCTGATGCTTGAATGAATGAACTGTAGCCTATACCTTGCCATAAACATTTTGCCTTGTTAAAAACTGTATTGCTGTGTATGATATTAATGAAAAAGAAATGACTGGATGACTATTAGGGATGCACCGATATGAAAATTTTGGCCGATACCGATATCCGATATGAATTTTTCTGTTATGGCCGATAACCGATATTTACCGATATCGATATGTGTTGGGTTTTTTTTAAGCTTCTGAGATGATACATTTTTGTACAGACTGAAAATCATGCAAACTGAATTTTTGAATGTCTATTTTAGAATGTATTTTACTTCCAAATAACAAAGTTACAGGTTACCATCCTCCTCACATTACCTCAACTTTGCAGGTTTTGTACGGATATATATGGACCAGAAACTTAAAAAACCCAACGGACATATCGATACCGATATGTTAAAAAATGACAAACATCGGCCGATACCGATATTAATGCTGATATATCGTGCATCCCTAATGACTATCTATCTATCTATCTATCTATCTATCTATCTATCTATCTATCTATCTATCTATCTATCTATCTATCTATCTATCTATCTATCTATCTATCTATCTATCTATCTACCAGATGTTAACAGTTTTTTTTAATCAGCCAAAACAGAAGTAGAAATACATGCCAACATAATTTCTACTGTGGACCAAAATAAAAAAACAAAAATCACTCCTGGGCACAGTAGCTATAGAGAGAGAGAGAGCCAGCTATCTTAACTGCAGAGCTGTCTCCCCATCTCCCCTGGTCCGTGAGAGCAGAACACACTGGTGTGCTGGCTTTTGACCACGGCAATTTTAATCAGTCTTTTTCACACTTCATTGGGAATTCATCGCCGCCTTCCCCCTTCAAACATTGTTTGGGAGAGTTATCAGCGGCAGGCAGCATATCCGGTAATTATACATGCAAGGTAACGCTGGGAGCCGGGCTGAATATTTCAGCCAAATGCATGTGCTTGCTGAGAGGCACTGGAGGGTTAGGCTACAGCTGCTTCATAACGCTGGGTCTGGTGGCGTCTGAGAGTCGTAGTGGCGGGCACGGAACGTGTAATGTGGAGTGGGCTCAAATATTAAGTTCAGAACGACGTGATTTGCATTACAATGATCCAATTTGGGCAAAAGGTGTTGTTCCTCAATGTAAATCCTTCCCATGAATTAAAGCAGATTGCTGTGTTACACACACATACAGACACACACACACAGACTAGCCTACAACAGAGGGAGAGTGTGAGTGTTTGAGCACGCTGCATATCTGAGCGTGTTGCAGAGGCATGGTGAAAACACTACTAGAGACTGGATCGCTAAAAATTTTGATGGTTCAACGTGTTTGTTTACTGTGTGAGTAAGAGGCCAGCTGTTAATAGGGTCTGAACACACAGCCAGACAAAAAACGCAACCACACACATGCACACACACACACACACACATTGGAAACACCAGTCAGACACTAGAGGCTCCTCTGGGGAACATAGCAGCGGAGGCAGAACAGTGACTCATCCAAACGGTCACGGAATACACAGACACACACACCACACACGCACACACACCCTGCCATGCAGCCGTGCTGTCAGATAGCATCAGCAGCAGCCTATGGAGCGCTGCTGACAGGTGTGGCCCGCCAGTCACGCACACACACACACACACCAGCCAGCCACGTCCTCCAACCCCTCGCCTGACACACAAGGAACCACATGTGATAATGTACCCCATTTGGTGACATTGTGTGTGTGTGTGTCTATGTGTGTATGCGATGAACAAAGATGGAGGAGGACTAAAATGAAAAACTGTATGTTTTGTCAGAGTCCATGTGTGTGACCCTGGACTAGCTGTGTGGACTGATCTGCATCTGTACATCATGGACAAAGATGGAGTGAGGACATGTCATGAAAAACTGTATTCTTTTGTCAGAGTCCATGTGTGTGACCCTCTCCCTAACCATCCAAAACAAATCATTCCTAAAAAATGTTGGGTTAAAAACAACTCTGAACCTATTTTTTAAAACCTAATTAAATATTGGACTGAACACTGCCGGGTTAAAGGAGTCAACAAGTTGGTTTTTTCCTTAAACCAACAGTTGGGTTGTTTATCAAGTTGGGTAAATAACCCGATTATTCAGAAAAAAAAATTAATAATTTTAATCAAACATTGAGCAGATTAGGGTTTTTTTAACATTAACTTAAATAGAGAATAACATTAGATTTTGTAACAGCTCCTGCGCCTCATTGTATGAGGCACGTATTCGCTAGAGGAAACAGAGCTGGGGGGGGGGGGGGTATCTTGCCTGCATGCAGACTCCAAAACATAAACAGCCCCCTGGACCGCTAACCAAAAACATTTCACTTATGGTGTCAAAGTGCTTTTTTGAAACAGTAATTGTAAACTGAGTAGAACATTGAATTAGTAAATTAGTGTTTAGAACAGTATCACAAAGATTGTGTAGCTGATTCCTATTTAACAGAAATAACCTAAATTTGAATCACAAAACACTGTCCCAAACTCATGCTTTTCAGGAATTTTCCCACCCAAGGTCAAACACCAACATGTTGGGTATGTTTTAACAAACACAGAAATGGAAATTACAACTCCTTTAACAGCTGGATTACTCAACCCCCAACTGTGTTGGAGTAACCAGAATTGGTTCTTAGATTAGTCAACTTAATCCAAACCTTTCTTTTTTAAAAAACAGTCTCCCCAGCTGTTGAGGAGAAACTTTGGACAGCAACATTTTTTAGAGAGTTGGGCCCCTCTGTGATGCTCATTCTGACATCAACATCAGTCTCCACAGTGCTTGCTGCTGCAGCCTGAACTGTCCAAAACAAATACCTAAACTTAACCATTACTCTGAATCTAATTTAAATAATTATAAGCCTGGCTTAACCTCAAACTAGCCCTGAGTGGGTGTCAGTAAGAGGCCAAACTGCCTCTGTATGTTTGATGTGTCTATAACTGATTACTTTTCACAGTTGTGATGGTCTTTTTTTTGGTGCGGACTCCTGCTATAACAGTGATGTTATACATGAGTAGCTGCACATCTACATCTATGTACAGCATGTGTGTAGGAGTGTGTGCAACAGAGAAGATGAGACCTGTGCTGGTCTTTTACTGATCAAACCTTTCTTTCTCTTTAGAAAAACATTTCAGAATGGAGGAGAAACTTTGGACAGCAACAAAATCAATCTTGCTGTTGCCCACAGGTGTAGAAATTAACAGGAAGCATGGCAGTCTGGTATGTTCTGCTAGCAGAGCAGCAAACAGCCCACAGCACAGCACAAGACACCTGCAGTCAGGAGAATAACCCAGATGTGCTGGGAATTGCATCAGCTTTCTATTGTGAGTTCGTGCTCATTGCTTCATCCTAATTATAGCCTCTATGTTTGATGTGTCAAATAATCTTATTGTTATCAGGGGAGTGAGTGATGGTCTTGCCCGCACACTTTTTTAGGATGTCACAGTGATTTTATTTGCACTTGAGTAACTTTTCCATCTATGTCTTCAGCATGTGCCCAAATTAGGAGAGTGTGTGCAACAGAGAAGATGAGACCTGTGCTCCTGTGAGTGCTTTTCTGCAAATGTGTATCTCTTGAATGAACATTTCAGAATGGAGCGCCCTTCACGCACAAAATCAATCTTGCTGTTGCCCACAGGTAGAGAAATTAACAGGAAGCATGGCGAGCTGGTATGTTCTGGTAGCAGAGCAGCAAACAGCCCACAGCACAGCACCAAGACACCTGCACAGGAGACTACACCCTGTATGTGCTGGGAGAGCCGTCTGCATCAGCTTTCTACCTGGTTCGCTGCTCATTGCTTCATCCTAATTATAGCCATATGTTTGGCATGTGACAAATAATCTTATTGTTATAGGGGAGTAGAGAAAAGATGAGGGTTGCCCGCACACTCTTTTAGGATGTCACACTGATTTTATTTGCACTTGCACAAACGTTTTCCACCGTGTGGTCTTCTTCAGGTGCCCAAATTTTCTCCTCGGGTTATGCAGAAAGTGACACACACACACACATTCTTGTAACTTCCATCTTAGTGATTGACATGGAAAATCATTGACAATATTAACAAAAACATTCCACTGATATCTGCTTTAACCATCCGAAACAAATGCCTAAACTTAACCATTACTCTCAACCTAATATGAACCTAATTCTAACCTAATGTCTGAACCCAAGTCTTAGTCCTCAAAAAGCCCCTTGAAAAAGTGAGGACCGGCCAAAATGACCTCACTTCCCAAAAATGTCCTCACTCTGTTGGTTAAAAACTCGTTGCGGTCCTCACAATGCAGCGTGTACAAGAACACACACACACACATACTCAGAGAGGCACGTGCGATACATTCAAACATGGGACCAGATGGACGAACACACCCGCACATACATGTCGGCATCCACACAAAACAATAGCCGTACACACCCCGGTACATTTATGTATACTCCCCACAGAGCGCACACACACACACACACACACACACACAGACATATACAACCCACTCTCTTGCCTCTAAGCAGTCTAGTCCAGTTACTACAAAGCCCACCAAGAGCTCTTTGCAGATCAAATAATCATGCCTTCCATCTGTTTCCATGTCTCTACATTAGCTTTGTGAAGGCGCCCTACAGACCCCGTTAAGAAGCACTGCAGCCATGGGTAAAATAATGATTCCTCTCTCAACCCCCCACTCCTCATTATCTCCATCCAAAGCCAATTCACTGGCAGGGAGTAGATACGGGGCCAAATGCATGTACGGTCCTTATACTTTCTGTGAAATGCCGTTTTATTGTGGTGTTGTACCCTGTTGGAACGTGATTGGCTGCTTGCAGCATGAACCCTTATTCTGATGCTTGTATGGTACAAAACACAGATAGAACGTAGCTGACTGCGTTCAAATATGTTGCCCCCATTCCTTTTGATTTGATCTTTGCAGTGTGACTGCCCCCCATCCCCACCCCCACCCTCACCCCACATTCCTTTATTTATTATTCCGGACAGGCATCTACTGTAGATTCTGTGTATTTGATCAGGGTCAGGCTCACACTCAGAAATGACATGTTCAATAAATAAAAGAGAGTGAGGAGAAATAATGCACAAGCGGTGCATGGGATGAAAGTGAATTAGTGAAATTCACATCACATTCGTCCTCATACAATGAGAGTTTGGGGGGTGCGGGGGGGGGGTCTGATATTCAGCCCGTGAGAGTATTTGCCATCTCGCCACTGAGCTTAGGAGGTGGTGTGGGGTGCAGTGGGGTGCAGTGGGGTGGGGGGGGGTGATGTTTGGTCCCTGTTATGCAAGATGGAAATGAGTTTGCCACGCTTTGCTGTAGCCAAGCTATTTTGGAACGGCTCACATCAGAAAACGCTGGGCCGAGCAGGAAAATTAGGTCACTTACATGAGCAGGGCTGTGCCTTCTTTGGGGAAGTGAGCAGCGGTGGCGGCGAAGGGGTTGAGACTGAAGAACTAAAACATGTAGCGCTATTTATTCAGGACAAGAGGGTACACAGATTTGAGTAAAATGAACAAGATGGGGGGGCTTAACGGAGGCGAAGCGCAGGAGCCTTTTAACAAACCTGGCAATGACCTGAATACATTGCAGCGATGGAGGAGAGAAGTGAGAAGCCGCCTCGGAGAGCAGAGCTTCAAATTTCCTCCTGCATTTTGTAGAAGATCAGACTCCTGCTCGTATGCAGAGACCAGACCAGCGCCGACACCCAGGGTCTGATTTATTATGCATGGGACTGTGGGGCACAATTGGTGAGGGGGAATAAGAAATGATGGCATCCTCCTTGTTAACTGTAAATATGTGATCCATCCCCCTCATTAACCACCGAACTGAGAGGAAGAAGTGAAGCCAAAACTTGCAACGACACCCCCACCCCACCTCCACCACCTCCACCCCCCTCCCTTTCCTTTCTCAGTTATATCTGAACTAATCATCTACAGGACAGAGACAATCCTGTTACAGAGACCAGGATAACAATGAAACAGAGATGCACTGCAGTCAGAACCAGAGCAAAAGGATAAGCAGGGTGTGTGTGTGTGTGTGTGTGGGGGGGGGGGGAGGGAGCTCAGAGAGACAGACAGGTGTAGGAGAGGAGAGGCAGCAGAGTGTGCGTTCAGATGAAGGAAACGACAGAGGGAGGAGAGGAAGGACAGACATGGAGGGAGAGGGGGCACGAGGAGGAAGCACTAGAGGTGTGTGTGTGTGTGTGTGTG
This sequence comes from Decapterus maruadsi, assembly GCA_030347415.2. Lineage (NCBI taxonomy): Eukaryota > Metazoa > Chordata > Actinopteri > Carangiformes > Carangidae > Decapterus > Decapterus maruadsi. The sequence continues at coordinate 1,020,429 of CM064887.1, forward strand.
TGTGTGTGTTGGAGGAGGAGGAGGAGGAAGGCCCAGAGGTGCCTTGTCAGCGGTTTCAGGGGGCCGTCTGAGGAGGCCTCCAGGTGGCAGGTGGATGTGCCCTAATTTAAGGAGCGGCGTCTCTGTCTACACTAACACACACACACACACACACACACACACACACTGGTGCAGAGGAGTCAAACACACCAGACTTGAGGTCCTCTTTCTCTTTATCACATTTTCCTAAATATTTAACACTTGAATCCCTGGGGTGCTGCTTGACTGAGCCCAGGCTCACACACATAATGGTGCTCAACCCTCACGTTCACTGTTGCTCTTAACTCTTATCAAGTCTCATCAGAATGTGTATTGGTTGTTTTCAACATGTGGTATCTCATACATTAAAGGCCCAGTCTGTAACTTATTTGGCTTTTTATTATCAAAAATCAAATCTGTCTTTCATAAATGCGTATTTCACTGAAGTGGAATCACACCTGCTACAAATGAAAGCTTTCTCCTCCCTTAGAATGAGTTGTTACAAGTCGTTACAAATATACAAGGGGGGGTGCATGGAACCGAGGCGGCCATGTTGCATCGCCATTTTTTACATTGAGTGGCAGCGTGACCGTAGTGGAGCGGAGCTGTGGGCTGGCAGTGCCTGTTAAAACTCGGCAAACCAACCGGATGTCATTATACTCCACGAGAGAAAGACGTGAGTCAGGTCAACAATACGACATCACCATGACAACAGATTGTCAGGCCTGTATTGTTTAGCCTGGTGCTGGTGGAACACTTGATTACATAGAGGCTTGTTTATCCTGTTACATGCAGCGTCTGTTGTCTGTCTGACGTCTGCCCGATATGCAACCGCACCGCATGGACGGGGGAATTCCTACTGACTGTACCTTTAATGGTTAAATCAAAGACTTGTAACTAGTTCCAGGGGGAACGGAGGCTCTCTGCTCCTGGTGTCCCAGCTCTCGTCTCTGTGGCAGCGCCACACAAACGTAACGTGCCCCGTAACTTTTAATCTCTTGTTTATGATAGATAAGACTACACAAATATGTGTATATGATATTATCTACAACTCTACTGATTACTTTAGTGCCAGCTTTGTTAAAAATGCACATGGCCGAGATGCATGTTGCATTTCCCCTTTAAACACTTGAAACCTCACTGCTTCTTGTAAATCCAAGTAGCAACAAACTCTTGTTGTTTTGATTGCATGTTGAAGATGCATTCTGCAGCTTGTATGCAGTGGATAAGCTTCTCTGACTAAATGTCAGGCTGCAGCCAGGTTCCAAAAACCTGGCCTCAAAAAAACCACACAGTGATCGATGTGACTCAAACAGACCAGACACACAGATTATCTCAACTCAAATGGCCTTTCCAATTCAAAGGATCATACTGACACCCCTTAAAAAAAGAACCAAATCAAAAATGTGTGCTTGGATTGTTGTGATACAATCCTTAGTTTCTGCAGACAAAGCCAGCCATGAGCACTAGGTGGTCAAAACGGAATCCAAATCATTGTTCCCCTAACAAAAGCTGTATGTTCATGAAACAAAGCTATTGATCTGCTCCGTGTTTCCTGGGAATTTGTGTGTGTGTACGTGTGTGCATTTGTGTGTGTGTGTCAATATTTATGCACCATTGTCTGTTTATGTTCAAACTGTTGCAAAGCATTTGCATGCATGTGTACACATTTGCCTGCACCATTTGCACATTTTGTATGTATGTGTGTGCAAACTGTGCATACGCATGCATGTGTGTGTGTGTGTGTGTGTGTGTGTTGGAGGAGCCGTCAGTCCTAAAGAGGGCTGTGCTGCTGTCATGCAATGACACCTCTCATTTGCTGCTGTCCTGTGAAGTGGAGCTGAAGGCAGGGGTCAGGCCACCCTCACAGAGACGCTGCGACTCAGAGCACATCATGTCTGCCTGCCTGCCTCCACACACACACACACACACTCATGCATAAAACAATGGCACACATTTATTGTCATACACACACAGACTCATCCATCCACCAGTTATGTTTTTTTTAAAGGTGTTCAGAAATGGCCGTCCGTCCTGTTTGTCGCGCCGAGTTTCCACAAGTTGCCGCGCCAGTTTACCTGAGTAGGAAAACAACTTTGATTGGTCGTTATCGAGTGGGTGGGATATAAATGTTTGGAGCGAGACCGAGCTCCGTGTGTGTGTGTGTGTCTCAGACGTTTGTTTGACAGATGACGGACCCAGTATCAGTGGCTGATGAATTGTGAGCAACATGATGCATAATCCGTGCGCCTGCATTATCCAATGCGGGGAAAAACGACCACATTTTTATTCCGGATTTACTCAAAAATAGAATTTAACCCTCCTGTTGTCTTCCTGGGTCAAGGAAGGAAGGAAGGTAGGAAGGCAGGAAGGATGAAGGGAAAGAAGAAAGGAAGGGCAAAGGGAAAGATGGGAGGGAGTGAACAAATTGGGCCAATCAGGTCAAAAAGGAATGAAGAAGTAAGGATGAAGGGAAGGAAGTAAGGAAGGGAAAATGGATTGTGGATTCGTTCAAGGAAGGAAGACGAAGGAAGGGAATAGGGAAGGGAATAAAGATGGAGAGAGGGAACAGATCAGGTCAACTGGATCAAAAGACTTAGGAAGAGGAAGGAAGGAAGGAAGGAAATAAGGAATGAAGGAAGGGGAAAGGAATTGTGGAAAGAAGGAAGGATGGAGGAAGGGAACAGAAGGACAACAGGAGGGTTAACTTCCATCTATTTCCTTTTAAACATGCATCAAATATAATTATTGAGTAAACACAAAACAAACGGTGCAGAAATATATATTGATTATCACAAAAACCAGCTGTTTCACCAGCTTCTGTAACAATAACTGCTCAGACTCCTGAGTGGAACAACGCAGCGCCCTCGGCGGGGCAGAGACACATGATCCATGATCATGTCTGGATAATGTGAGCAGACCTGTGCTACGCCTCCTGAATATGACGCTACACACCACAGTCATCTCCTCTCCACACCTCCAGCCTCCCCCCCACCTCCTTGTTCCTGTAGGCCATCCATTCGTTTCGATCGGTGTCACATGCCGTCATCAATTACCCATTAGACAGTGTAATATTCACCCAATATTGCCGCCGTGTGACTGCGAGATTTTAGAGTGATCAAAACCGACAAATCTGATTTACAGAGCTAGCATAAATAAGGAGATTGTGCCCTCCCTGATTGCCCTGTTGAATAATGGATGCCTGTTTGGTAATCATTTTCCAATATCACACCACTTTCCCTCAGACCGGCCTAGAAGAGTATTTTCTTTTCTTTCTTTTCTCTTGTTCCTTATCTTTTTCTAATATATTGATTCCAGGATACCTTGACTTGAAGCAATCAGTGATGGAAAGATTTACACATCTGCTCCCACTCAACATCTTGTTGTTACTGTTCGACTGCGGAGTGGATGGGGCCAATACCACATGAATACTCTGAACATGTAGTCACTGGTTTGACTCCCACCCAGAACATCTCTATTTAAAGGTACATTGTGTAGGAATTCCTCCATCTAGTGTTGTGGTTGTAGATCACCAGCAACAAAAGTCCTATTTTTCATGCTGCATTCACGTGAAATTGGGCAGACGGCAGACGGACGACAGCTGCTGTTCGTGTTCAGTCAGCACGAAGCAAAACAATACACCTGACAATATGTTGTCATGGCGATGTCGTATTGTTTACCTGACCCACGTTTTACCGTCTTTCTCTGGACTTCTGTGACTAAAATAACATCTGGTTTGTTACTGATGGCCGTCTGTCTGACTCCACCTGAATGCAGCATCAGTGTAACGCTCCATTCCTCCTCACTGCGTTACCGTGGTGACTTTTCCCAGACGCCACCTGGACCTGAGCCGACAGCTCCGGTGTCTCCGCTGAGTTTCCGTGGTTTCCTACCGTCACGCTGCCACTGAAGGTAAAAACATGGAGACAGGACATGGCAGCCAGCAGCCAGCTGACCGTCTCCATGGAGATATGAAGGATATGAACTGAAAGGAACACTTCACTTTGTTGATGGGGGGGGTTACTGATGAATGAAAAACAGACTCAAGAACCAAATAATCATAATTTTTGTGAATAGACAACAGGAGATGTTACACAATGTCCTGTGTCGATCCAGATGATATTTTATAGTTTTAGGAACCAAAAAATATCTCAGTGTAGTTTTACATTTCTTTCTCAAGTTTCTCTCTGGAGATCCAGTAATATCCATCCATCCATCCATCCATCCATCCATCCATCCATCCATCCATCCATCCATCCATCCATCGTCTACCACCTATCTATGCAGGGTCTCAGGAGGCTGGAGTCAACCCCAGCTGACACAGGGTGACAGGGTACATTGTGGACATGCTGCCAGTCTGTCACAGAGAGAGAACATGCAGCACAGGGAGAACATTCAAATTCCACCTAGTCTGGCCTGACGGAAGTCTGTTGCTGTGATTAGCCTCTGATTGGCCAGAACGAGCCACCCGGTGGAGGTCCCGCCTCCGTGCTGCAGCTTTCGCAGTCCGCCCGGAAAAGGGAAACATCAACAAACAACAACAGGAACCGAACCATAGATCTATTATACATCCGCGTCATGAACCGAACAGAAGAAGAAATGTCTGTCAGCGGTTGCCGACCGTCGTTACACCGCGGACCCAAATCCAGTTTCCAACTGGCAATATTTTGCAAGCGCACCATTGCTACTGTGCCGACCACAATGATTGTGACTGGTTGAAAGAATTCCAAACGGCCGGAGCCTTCTTCTCTGGAGGAGGTCTGGCCAGCGACACTAGACTCCACCCAGGAAAGCCCCAGAATCAAGGGTGCTAACCACCGCACCACTGTACCACACATTCTAGTAACAACAGGTCAGTAAGCCAATCATAAAAGAGTAGGCTCTGAGCCTCTCCTCTGATTTGCTGACTGTTTGCTCCATGATCCAACAGAGACATATCAGATTTCAGTTCAAACAAGACCAGACACCAAATCCTGCCATGCTGGATGGTGAACCCTAGAGACTGGTGGGCTAGTCTTGGGGATTGTTGAGTTGTTTAAAACTCAGTTTCTGAATACAGACTGTGTGTATTTCTCTGTGGTCTGAGGCTTTGATCCTTTTACAGTATTAATATAGAACCTAGAGCTGCTTTATAATAAAAAACACATGGACATCTAGCTTTATACAACATAGGCTCTTAATGAACATGGGGACAGTAGTGATGCTGCAGCAGCGTCACTACGGAGGAAGTGGGTGTTGTGATTGAAACATTACTTTTCCTGATTCATCTTGTTTATTGTATGAAGAAAGAAAATGTCAACAGGTGTGAATCTTGCAGCTAATTCAGTACAAAACTGTGGATGGAATGGAAAATTAAACAGATTGAAATATATTTGACATTTCTCTCAGAGGTAAAACAACGTGAAGCGTTCCTGCAGATCAGTGGCCACAAATCAGCCAAGTCCTTACTCGTGCATCTGCATGTGTATAATTATCTGATTCTAAACATGCATTTGATCATATGTACTGATCCTCTTTCAGCAGCTTGATCATTGGGAGCCTGAGCTCACTAAACTAGCTGAATTGGACTCTTCTCCTCTCTGTGATGGTGTATGTGGGCAGAGGACCAGAGGGGTGGAGGATATAGAAAACATTACCATACAGAAGGTTTAGCAGGGGGCATAAAAGATTGAATTCCCTTTCTATCGTGCTTTGCATACACAACCTTCACAATTGCGATTAAACGCAGTACTAAAACTAATTGTAATCGCATAACTACACAAGCAGTCTCAAGGTCAGAGCTTTGATGATATCGGAGCAGCGCTGGAAGCAGCTGGTCCTGTGCTCCTTGTAATATTCTTCAAGGCACAGTTGTGCGTCTAATGGGAAAGGCCAAACCAGGTTATGAAAATCCTTATTTACAGCTAGCTGCCTGGCTGTGTGAAGTAGGTCACAGCAGCCCCTGAAATGGAACAAACCTCGCTCACACCATTTAATACTTTTCTTTTGAATGCTTGCTACCTTACAATGGCACCAGAGGGGAAAGACACAAACACACCGGTTTCACTCCCTCCTGTAGCAAAAGCGTCTTGACTCTGCTGTTCAAAATGTGTCTGGCCCCCGTGGGGAAGTCCACAAAACAACAGAAATAGGAAGTGACACCGACTCAGGAGCCAGTGAATATGAACTGAGGTCAGAAGTTCAGCTAATAATAATATAGGAAGATTTTGTCTGTTGTATTTCTATAGGGGTTGACCAGCATGGCCCTAATGTCTCAGCACTCCCAGCCCACATTAAAGGGATAGTTCACCCACAATTCAAATTGCACTCATTATCTACTCACCCTCATGTCGACTAAGAGCTGTGAGAATTTTCAGAGTCCTCCGTTCCTTCTCTGAGTTACGGGGGGTCCACGCAGCAGTATTTGTCCATATAATGGTTGTGAATGGATACCACTTTTCTTTGTCCAAAAAGACACACCAAAAAACATCCAAATACCTCCATACTGCTCGTCTGTAATGTCCCTCTTGTGTTGAAGCCCCGTCGGTCAGTGCAAATCAGGCGAGATTTTCACTGACGCAATAAGAGCAGTGAGCTGAGACACTGGGAGCTTCCGCTACAAACAAGCTTCAAATATAGACTTATTTCATTTTTTTCGGAACAATTTCTCACATCGGGGCTTCAATACAAGAGGGACATTACAGACGAGCAGTATGGAGGTATTTGGATGTTTTTTGGTGTGTCTTTTTGGACAAAGAAAAGTGGTGTCCATTCACAACCATTATATGGACATGCAGTGCTGCGTGGACCCCCCCCCCGTAACTCAGAGAAGGAACGGAGGACTCCGAAAATTCTCACAGCTCTTAGTCGACATGAGGGTGAGAAGATAATGAGTGAAATTTGAATTTTAGGTGAACTATCCCTTTAAGTTAGGATGCTGCCTCACAGCAAATGATCTCTGTGGCCTCACAGGTCAGGGAAGCTAATCATAGATACTCTAATCTAGTCTGGCACACATCATCACATACTCAGACATTTGCAGCGTATATGTGTGACAGTGGCGGAGGGCTGTGGGGTCTGGTGTTTAGGTGAGCCTTGTCCCCAGAGCTGATGGATGCCTGTGGGAGGCTGTTATGCCACAAGGTGAAAATGTCCATTAATCAGCTCCACTTCCTCCACTGCCGTGGCTTTCCCATTACCAGCACACTTCAAGTAGCCTGATTGGTTTTTAATTGGCCTGCCCGCCAGAAGATAGATCATGTTTTCCCTCAGGAAAGGCACAAAGGTGTGTGTGTGTGTGTGTGTGTGTATGATGAGGGGAGGGGGGCACCTGAGCTATCTCTGGAGGGATACCCACGTCGTATTTCCTCTCTATTATCTCTTTATTTTACAAGAGGGACAAACAACCACATCTAGGCAGGAACCTGTCACATGCAGTATTATTACCTTTGCCAGTAACAAGTGGGCGCAACCTTTTTTTCTTCTTTTATTCCACTGGTGGCGTGACAGCTACCAATTACACAAATAGTCATACAAGTACATCCCTTTACATATGTGACAATTTATTCAAGGCTGCCATTTTTTAACGCATTAATTTGAAAAGGAAATATATTTGAAGAAACCATTTGGACCTAGCTTTACTTCTCCTTTCTGGAGCAGCTCATTGTGACATCACAGAGTTATCTAGCGTTCAGATTCTAGTTTGCAGCGCTCACTCGCTCACTCACCCTCACCCCTCCCGTCGGCAAAGTGACGGTGGCCTCCGAGGACAAAACAACTTGTTTACCATGGAACAACTGGGAGTATTTCAGAAGCATCGGGCAATGAGGTGAACCATATTAGGATATGTCTGCTGTTATGGTAATATACAGTATTTATGGGTAGTATATTCAGATTCAGCCAATAAAGATTTCTAATGATTACACACTGGACCTTTAAGGCTTTGTTTCTGAATACAGGCTGTATGCATGAGAGCTTTATTATCATAGAAATCCCTTTATTCTCTATAGGACCTTTAAAGTGCTATTGCATACAATACACAACAATGTTTTGCTTATCTGGCCATACATAACAGAGGTATTGAGTTATAACTGTATTCATCTTCAAAATGTTAAATATGTATTGTCACTGTTATTAAATACTGTATAGTGGTATTAACACAAGGGTTTTTCAATGGCTGCTGCAACTCGTGAATTTGGGTCTGAGTGATGAATGGGACATAATTAATAGCCTGTAGCAGCAAGCGCGGCAAGGAATGCATGTGTGAAGGACACGAGAGCAGCTACATCTTACACTGAGGAGATGTCAGTATTGACACTGTGTCTGCTCAGACTCCACCCCGGCCTAACCGATCACATCGATTCCCCGTACTATCTCCACAGCCTCACGAGGGTGCATGCTCCCAGCACAACCACGGACGGATCCTTGTGGCTTTGCAAAAGGTATAGAAAAAGAAAAAAATATATATTTTGCTTGTAATAAAATGTTGAATTTTTTTGCCAGATGCCGCCTAATCGATTCGTGCCATGCTATGATGAATCATAAGGAGAGAAAAAAACGCAAGCCAGCAGTTCTGTGGGTGCACACGCAGTCTGACGTCAAGGGCAAGCTACGTTGAAAGGCCGGCGTGTGAGGCTGCCTCAGCCTCCACTGCAGGGAGAGAGGCTGATCTGCTGTGTGCTGGAGAGGTCGCACAGTCCACAGCTGTACCCAGGGCAGCGGCAGCACAGGCGCTGTGACAGACTGGACACAGGTTCGTGGAAGGTGAAATCCTCTCCACTAGTTTTAAAGGGACATTGTGTAACTTCTCCTGTTATCTATTCCCGAAAATCGATTATTTCGGTAAAAAGTCTGTTTTTCATTCGTCAGTAACCCCCCCCATCAACAAAGTGAAGTGTTCCTTTCAGTTCATATCATTCATATCTCCATGGAGACGGTCAGCTGGCTGCTGGCTGCCATGTCCTGTCTCCATGTTTTTACCTTCAGTGGCAGCGTGACGGTAGGAAACCACGGAAACTCAGCGGAGACACCGGAGCTGTCGGCTCAGGTCCAGGTGGCGTCTGGGAAAAGTCACCGCGGTAACGCAGTGAGGAGGAATGGAGCGTTACACTGATGCTGCATTCAGGTGCAGTCAGACAGACGGCCGTCGGTAACAAACCAGATGTCATTTTAGTCACAGAAGTCCAGAGAAAGACGGTAAAACGTGGCATGAAAAATACGACTTAGTTGCTGGTGATCTACAACCACATGCTAGAAGGAGGAATTCCTACACAATGTACCTTTAAGGTGGACTATTTTACAATTTTGTGATTTATACGAAATATTATGTTGCATTGTATAACAAGCTTCACATGAGGCTCAGGCCAAGGGGGCAGTTTGAGAGGGGGCGGTCTGAGAAGTGAAGCTCACTTCCGCGTTCAAAAAACTGCAATCCCTGCCACTTCCTCTGGGGGCTGGCTCCAGAAGGGAGCAACTCTCCATAGACCCCCATGTTAAAACAGCTGACTTTACAGCTTAAAAAAACATATTTACAGCCTGGTACCATGTACTTTTTTGGTCTCAACCGATACCTGCACACACTCTGAGAGGGATGATTATTAGACTATTATTAGGTTAAAAATTCTAGCCAATTATGGCGGGGAAACGTTGAGTGACAGATCCGGAGACCACTGCTACGAGGCCAGTGGGCGGGTTCTCGGCCGGCTAACGGCCGCACCTCTCCAAATATGGCAAGTCAAATCCAACATGACGCAGTTCAACCCCCGTAGTAGCGGCACAAAACAGACCCCCCCAAACCAATGGGTGACGTCACGGTGCTACATCCATTCTTTATGGACCAACCAAAGGGGAGGGGAGGAGATAACAATAATAGGATGTGATCCCTCACTGGCTTCCCACCAAAATCTCCTTGCCAATCCAAGGGTCAAGTTCTATTTAGACAATTCCAACATTCCCTTATATCAACTGCATGGGTTCTCCCAGAAATTTAAATTATATACAAGTTTGTACAGCCATTTAAAAAATTTAATTTATAATACATTTAAATATTTTCCAAATACATCATTCTGCACATTTCCATGTAGAGGCATTTGCAAGAGTTGTCACGACAGCAAGTTACACTGTCTGGCCTGAATGCAGAGTCATGCTATGGTAGTATATATGGCTCAGACATGCTAAGCGTAGCGTGCAGATGTGTACTCAAGCCGCTCAACATGGAGGCTAATATTAGTCTGTGTGGCTGCCCTCCTCCAGCCCCCAGCCCCCCCCCTGCCAGTTGCATGCAGGGGGATCCCCAGGAGGTTCTTTGCCGCGCATCCATTAGGCTACACAGGGATAAAGGACATACAGTGTCTCCTTTACAAGGCTGGAACAGATACCTCTACACAGTCTGTGCAGCTTTCCTTTGTTATATCATATTATTATTAGTAGTCATTCATACAGATGAGAACAGTTAGAAAATACATGAGCTGCCACTCATTACAGCACCAAATACAGTGCAACAGTACATTTCTCATGACCTTACAGTCCATATTCAGCAATCCCATCAGCACCCAATTTCCTCTCCCCTCCAGCTCCGACTAGACCGTTGTGATTATGAGAGGCTGGCTTCTTCTGCTTTCATACCCGAGTGAGAGAGGCAAAGAGAGAAAGACGCTGAAAGAATAAGAGAGAGAGATGATGGGAGGGAGGAAAGGAAGGAGGGAGGGGGGGGGTTCCCGCAATGTTGGTCTCAGTAAGACCTGGGTAGCGTGCTTTCCCTCTATAATTTAATCACATTCAGCTGTCTCCCTGTCCTCGGCTCGCGCAGCAAAGCACATCAGGCACCGTGGTGGCACAAACACACACACACACACACCAACACAACACAAGCCTCCCTCTATAACAAGCAAGACGTTTCCTTCCTCTCCCAGCTAAAGGAACATCCCAAAGAACACGGCTTCACCTCCTGTTAAGCGGCTTGTCCCGGCCACCTCAATAAAGTGCCACAAAGATTCAGAGCTATATAGTGAATACAGGCGCTCACTTATTCTTACTACTACTCCTAATCTGACAACGACTCGGTCCTATAAAAAGAAATGAGACCAGACTGAATCTATAGCTGAAGACTTAACAGATACTAACGCTGCACCTACATCCTGTAGGTTGGTTTGTTGCCAGCAAGAATCTTGGCATGCAGGGACCGTGCTGTATAATCCCTCACACTATCCCCACATGTCTCCAAATACTGTCTCCATCATTTGTTGACATGAGAAACACTCAGTCTGACACATTTTGGGCGAGGGAGACATAAGTACCTCACTTTGTATCAGAGCTTTGTTTGTCTTGACAGAATGAAACATGTTGCAGCGCATCTGCCTTCTGCCGTGTGTGTACAGTATATGCCACCCACAGGAGTACACACACACACACACACACAGGCATGCATGCACACAAACAACATCTGCATCGCCTTTTGTTACAAACCAGAAACATGTAGTGTGTAGGATGAAATGCAGGGAGTCCAGTGTGTGTGATTGTGTATGTGCATCCAGCTGGGGCAAAGGAAGTGGGTTTGAAACTCAGACTCCAACTTTACATTCTCTACTTTCACCAATTGTTTTGTGGTTGTCACAGCACCTTTACCCCCCCAAGTATACCTGACACCCTCCTCACAGACGTCAGAGTGGAAGCACAGCGCACAACAAGACATGATAAGACATGATTTTTTTAGCTCAGAAGGAAAATTATCCATAAAGCAATTCATTTAGAATAGGTCAATAAGAATATGAGCATGGAAATAAGTGTCTGGAGTTTGCAGAGCAGCTTGATGCATGGGAGGAGCTCCGAACTTAGAGAACAAACTTTTAAATGGGTGCTCCTGGCATGGACGATGCCCCCTCCACATGCAGCTTTGTCAGACAAACAGAATGTGATTCATGTTCAGGTTCAGCTGCATTCATGAGGGGAAACATCCTCATGTTCAGCAGCAATCATCAGCAATGAGAAATAAGCATGATAATGTAGTCTTTGCCGTGCAACATGACTGGAACAGCAGATCTCAGCTTGCATTCACTGCTACACCTGTTTGAACTAAAGGACACTGGAACAATTAACACAAACTGCTCCTCAGATCTGCCTCACCCCCCCACAATATCATCGCAGCTGTATCCTCCACCTCGTATCAACGCACAAGCCAAACACAAGAAGCCATGAACAAGTGCAAGTTACCTACCAACTGCAGTCTTCTCTGTAAACTTTTCCTCCTGCTCTCCACAACGCGCTTCCTGTCCTTTTTTCCCCCAAGTCTTTCCCTTTATCTCTCTCCCTCACTCTCTTCCCAGTTCACTCTCTGTGTTCACTGCAAAGTTCTGCTCTCCTCCCGCATGCAAATCATTTTTACGACTTGCGAGATGACTGGGAATGAGGGAAGGAGGGGAGAGAGAGCGAAGGGAGAAAGGATGACAGAGGGGGTGGAGGAGTGGAGATAATGGCTGGAAGGCGGGCGACCAATGGGCCCGAAGCCTAATGGAAAAAGAGAATCAGGACACACCAATGAGGCACAGCCTGGAGAGAGAGAGAGAGAGCGAGACGGGGAGAGAGGGATGGAGAGAGCGCAGTCGGGAGGAGACGGTGAGACGCAGACCGAGAAAGACACCGAGGGAGAGAGGAGGCACACAGAAAGAGCAGAGAGAGAGAGAGAGGAGGGGAGGGAGGGAGAGATAGGGGAGGGAGGGAGGGGGAGAGCTGCACATAGCGGATGTGCACAGTAGGAGGAGAGAAGCCAGCATCCCGAGCGAGATGGAGAGACTGCACATCAGAGAAGAGAGCTCAAAGAAAGAGAGAAAATGAAAAAGAAAAAGCAGCGAAGAGGAAGGATGAAAGGGAGAGAAGGAAGGAAGGAAGGAAGGACGGAGAGCTGACTTACCCGGGTAGAGCTAGTAGCATCCTTCACACACTGCCTCGCAGACTCCACACACACATTCATATGCACATGCAGCCACGGCGGCGGTAGAGGCGCACGCCGCGCTGCCGCTGCACTAACCAATAGAAAAACAACAAAAGAGAGGACTACTGGTATGCCCTAAAGCAAGCCTGCCTGTGTGTGTGTGTGTGTGTGTATATGAGTGTGTGTTAGGGAGAGAGGGTGGGGGTGTGTATGAGCATGTGTGTGTGTGTGTGTGTGTGCCGGGAGGAGAGGGGGAGACGGCAGCAGGAAGCTGAGATGCTCTCTCCTCCTGTCTCTGAGCTGCTTTCCTTTCCTCCTCTCTGTGTCTCTTTCTCCCTCTATCTGTGCATCTCAGCCTCAGTACACTGTGCATGTATGTCCTCAACACTCAATATGTTCTCCCTCCCTCCCTCCCTCCCTCCCTCCCTCCCTCCCTCCCTCCCTCTCTCTGCCTGCTAATGTGCCCTCCCTTCCCCTTCTCCCTCTTATACATTTATTCAGGGCTGCAGACTGTCTGCTCCCAGAGTCAGTTCTTCCCACGGCCCGGGTGGAGATGGAGCGGAGGGAGTGAAAGGGAAAGAGAGGGAGGATGGAGGGGGGAGGGGGGGGGGTCATGTGGAACATGTGCAATGCATTTATTTCAAATGTGGGAGACACAAGTTTGTGCCTTTAAAAAGGGGGGTAAATGAGCTGCACTAGTGCTTCAGTGCACAGCATTTGGCCTGAGATCATTCACAGAGCTGAGACAGATACAGGATGCAAAACTTAAAGGGATAGTTCACCCAAAATTCAAATTTCACTCATTATCTACTCACCCTCATGTCGACTAAGAGCTGTGAGAATTTCCAGAGTCCTCCGTTCCTTCTCTGAGTTACGGGGGGGTCCACGCAGCAGTATTTGTCCATATAATGGTTGTGAATGGATCCACTTTTCTTGGTCCAAAAAGACACACCAAAAAACATCCAAATACCTCCATACTGCTGAGAAATTGTTCTTCCGACACAGGAAGATCAGTGAACTGAGACACTGGGAGCTTCCGCTACAAACAAGCTTCAAATATAGACTTATTTCATGTTTTTCGGAACAATTTCTCATGTCGGGGCTTCAATACAAGAGGGACATTATGAGTGAAATGAGTGAAATTTGAATTTTGGGTGAACTATTCCTTTAAAGGAAGTCTTTGACTCGCTGTTAATTAACACTTTTCCCCCCCATTTCCAGGCTCCGGGCTGGCTGAGCTCCAGCATTCAGAGAGCAGGAGATGAATGAGCATTGAAACCATGGCTTGTAGTTGTAGCCATGTGTTCAGCGATGAGCACCGCTCCTAAACAGGAGACAATATTTACAATATAATCAAGCTCAAGCCAGAAGAAGGTGACATTCATGTGCGCTCTTGTGTGAATGAAAACGGGAATACTAACATGATGATTTCCATATTTACCCAGATATGCAAACACGGAGAATGCTAATTTGATCCCTGAGACATCATCATAATTAGATTATAAATTAGGTTCATTTCTTACCGGACAAGAGGTGCTAATTCATTTATTTTGCACCGGTGGGGGGAGACTCAGCTGTAAATGTAGCGACCACCCTATAGGCAGAGCTGAATGCTGACAAACAATAATATATTCAAATAAATTCATGTTTACACATAAATATTCAGAATAACATTCAAAGATATGGGCCTATGCTGTGCTCCTCCAACCCAGTAAACATGTATATGAGCCACAGCGTTTTGATCTTTCCCATATCAGTAAACAAATCAAATGCTGTAAAGCAGTATTCTACAGACCCACCAAGCATTGCTCTCTCCAACAATGCTGCCAGGCAATTGTGGAAAGCATGATAAGTACTCTGGTGGGTTGGGACACAGATGCCCTGGGGGCGTTCAATATTAGCAATCTCAAACCCTTATTTGGCTATGTTAATGCCAGTCAAGCACAATTAATTTACCACACATTCTTAAACAAATAAACAAAGAGGAATCTTCTCATATTTTGGCGTACTAGCCAGAACGTATGGTTGAATCGTTAGTATGACAGTGGTCCATCAGATTCAGCACAGAGCAGGAGGCTTTCAGTGATACCTCAGTGCAGCGCTGACTGCTCAAAACCTGAGTGTGAAAGCAGTGGCTTCTCTCAGTTGAAAAGTGATTACCGTGTAAATCGGACTGTGGATAAATTGCCGGGGGGAGGAAAGCAAAAACAAAAGATTTAAAAAAAAAAAAAAAAAACCTCTCCAGCTGACACCATTTGGGAATTGTGGGACTGTTATGTGACTGAGTGAATATAGGTGTGGCAATAACTTAAAGGACAATTCCAGGCAAATTCAACTCAGGCTGTATTTTCCTAACATTTTAGGTCTAAAAGAAGGAATCTGAAGATTTTCAGTTTAATGTCTGTTTTGTGGTAGTTGTGTCTGTCCCTGCATCGCCACGGCAGCAGTGAATGGGAGCGGATGGAAGTTCTGCTGCTTAGGCTGTTTCCATCCCTCAAAGCCACAGACAGCGTCAGATGGCGACTCAAACATGCACCAGAAGTTTATTTACTTCAACAAGCCGACATGTTTGTAAAACTAGATCTAATTCAAAGTCTCCCAGAGTCTCACGTGAGACCCACGTTGCCGTGCTCGGTGTGTTCAGGTGCAGTTGGAAGCTACAAAAACACAGGAATATCAACTCTTGACTTACTTGAAGTGTACATTTTTCTCCACAGACAGCGTCAGGTGGCGACTCAAACATGCGCCGAGAAGTTGTTTTTTTTTAACTTTTACTTTTACTTACTGTGTTTATAACACAAATGGTAACTTTCCAACTGCACCTGAACACACCGAGCGTCAACTTGGGCCTCACGCGAGACTCTGGGAGACTTCGAATTAGATCTAGTTTTACAAACATGTCGGCTTGTTGAAGTAAATAAACTTCTGGTGCATGTTTGAGTCTCCATCTGACGCTGTCTGTGGCTTTGAGGGATGGAAACAGCCTAAGCAGCAGAACTTCCATCCACACCGCGATGAATGGGAGCGGGACAGACACAACTACTGCAAAACAGGAGACATTAAACTGAAAATCTTCAGATTCCTTCTTTTAGACCTGAAATGTTAGGAAAATACAGCCTGAGTTGAATTTGCTGGTATTGGTTACCAATGAGCAACGAGTTTTACATTCATTTTTAATTTGTTTGTCTTTTTATTTTATCACATGAATGCTATCTCATTTTCCAGGAGCTACAGACCCATACAGTCTGCACTCACTGTGGACAGCTCCTAACACAGGTGTAACCAACGTCATTATGGTGGCAGGACCCACAGCACCGTGACACCAATCAGAATTATGCTTTTAGTTTTACAGCTATAATTAATCATTAAAAATATATATTATAAAACAAAGCAATAAGGTTGACTCTCTCCCCCATACCTATAGGTATTTCTTGACATAATATAGAACATATTATGGAAGCGTATTGCATTCACTTGAATGATCATTTTAAAAATTAGTAAAAAAAAATTTTTGGTTTCTTTTTTTAATTTTAATATTTTTTCTGTTTTTCTGACTAATTATTTCCTGTTTTTAGTGGGGGGGGGTTTTCTGACTGATTTCAAAATCCTGTGAGAAGCTCCCACCTGCAAGTAACGTAGGGACTGATTTCAAAATAAAGGTGCTATATCAGACTGCTCTGATAGTGTTCTGTAATAACAGGTAGTTTCCTTTCAATCTGGATTCACTTGTAACACAGAGAAGATAAGACTGTACTTTTTGTGGAGCATATCCATGTATGTATGTTAAGCTACAGTATGTAAATGAAAGCGTATTTACTCATTGTGTTATGAATAGCATATTTTATTTTGAAGGCGCTCCCTGATGTGACGTGTGTAGCAGCTTTACTCGGGAAATGTTTGTGATGCTTGTGCTGGAGCCGCCAGTCTGGAAAATAAAGCAATGGTGGAACCTGTAGGATACCAAAGTGGAGTTTGAATAAAAAATCCTTAAAGGGATAGTTCAACATTTTGGCAAATTGGCCCATTGCCATGATCGCTATAGTCATAGCAGTAGGTTCGTTACCTTTAATTGTAGGTGTAAGCTATTTTTAGTACGGCGGAGCGGAGCAACAGGCTGCTCAGAGCTACGCTATGGAGGCTGGTTTCCCTCATTTAACTCATAAAATACAAAATCCCAAAACTCCACAGCGCTTTTGTAGACAAGTTGTGAGCTGCACAACCACCACGCTATGAGATAATAACGGAACGATACGAAACGGAGCCGTTTTCGAGGTAAATTCATGCAAAAACCACTGATGCGCGTTGCGTTCAGGGACAGTTTTTCAGCAAGCAGACTCCGTATTTACCCTGTATTTACCTCGAAAAAGGCTCCGTTTCGTATCGTTCCGTTATTATCTCATAGCGTGGTGAATGTGCAGGTCACAACTTGTCTACAAAAGCGCTGTGGAGTTTTGGGATTTTGTATTTGATGAGTTTAATGAGGGAAACCAAGAAATTCCCTTAGCCTCCATAGCATAGCCCTGAACAGCCTGCTGCTCTGCTCCGCCGTACTAATAATAGCTTACACCTACAATTAAAGGTAACGAACCTACTGCTATGACTATAGAGATTATGGCAATGGGCCAATTTGCCAAAATGTTGAACTATCCCTTTAACAATGTATCTCATGGACCTAAGATGTAATAGATGTGTGATGAAGCGGTTAAACGTTACTTGCAGGTGGGAGATTCTCGTGGGATCTGAAAGAGTCAGAAAAGAATTACCCCGAAAAACAGAAGAAAAAAAAAGATTCAGAAATACGGGAATAATTACCCCAAAAAATATATTACTCAAGTGAATGCAATACGCTTCCATATACTATTTATATAATATGGACATGAAAGGGGGAAGTATGGTGGCCCATAGGGACAGTACCGGTTCACCCAATACGCACACTACGCACGTTGCGTAGGGCCCCGCAAAATAGCAGAGGCCCCGTTAAAAAAAAAAAAAAAAACTGACGACGTGACCGTCCGTCCGTCGCGCACGTGTAGCCTCCCGGATTCCCAGTACAGCCTAGCAAGACAGCGTTTAGCACGCCACGATGAAGCGGAGTTATCCCTCGGCGAATTAGGGGGAAGAAACAGCTGACAATGACCTGCAGGAACAGCAGTCAGGTAACTCTCCTCTCCGGGTGAGAGAGAGGGAGGGAGGGACTAGTCCGTGTTTGACCTGCATTAACAGGGCGGTGGGCCCTGGGTGAACCCCGGTCTCTGTGTGCGTCTTGCTGGCTTCTATAATTTTAGTTGTAGTGTAGTTATATCTACATACAAAATGGAAAGCAATGGATAAATATTGACTAAGATTCAATTTTGTTTGCTTGGATAGCCTACATGCAAATATAGATGCAGAATCAAACAAAACTTGTGTATGACAATGGTGCTAAAAATAATAATAATTATATAATAAATAATAATAAACATAATTACCTACATTTGAAGTGAAAGTAAAACAAGTGCAGCCAATTTGATGGAGCTGAATTAATAGTCGCTTTATCTATAGATTTATTTAATAGTGAGTTTTTTCAAACATTAACATGTTGATGATTGTTACATTTAGTTTGATTTGATTTGTTCTGAATTTATTCTTAGTTAGGCCAACACTGCAATACGTTTAAAGGGGGGATGCGTGGAAGCACTGGGTGTCAGGTGCGACTGTTGAAAATTTTTGGGGTTCAGTTAGGAGGGCCCCTTAGCAGAATTTTGCCTAGGGCCCCATGGAGGTCTGAACCGGCTCTGCATAGGGACAACAATACAATTCCACAATAGTGCAACCATTATGGAACATTCACTTCTGATTTACAAATCCAAATGAACAGTGGCTGGCAGTGTGGTCTGTATTAATTGTATTTTATTTTTTGTTGTTTAATAGAAAATCTTTTACCATACTAACTGCCAACTGGATATTTTCTCCCCTGGAAGAATCTGTTCAGAAATAAGTGTGTGTTTGTGTGTGTAATGCTGCCTATCTCTCTCCCTGGGGTTGCGGTGCACTTGTGGTGTAGCAGTTCACGCCGCGTGATTTTTCTCTTTTGCCTTTTGTGTGTGAGTGTGTACTGTATGTGTTGCATTTCTGGATTTGTATTGCATTTCCCTTAATGTTTGTGCTTTCATGCTTCTGTGTATTTTAGTATTTGTGAATTTGGGGCACTCCTCCCCTCTGTATTGTGACTTCTCCTTTGTATTGTGTGTTGTCCTTAGAGGAAACTGTGGTTACTTTGTTGTAGAGAAATGAAATATTTTCACATAATATGTGAAATTACACAGCAGAATGAGCACTCCAAACATGTAATACAGTGAAAATGTCAATCAAAAAAAAAAAAAACAGATGGCTAAAACAATATATCTTAGCCCAAATCACTGCACTCCACTTGTTTCAGAAAAATGAAGGGCTGATTATGCCAATGCTTTTTGTTCAGACATTTTTGTGTATGCTGAACACCGGCCAATCAAATCAAACAGACCCACCGAGAGCCAAAATTATTGCCCAAATGCTTCAATGAGTCCAATCAATGAACAGTGGGCTGTCCACAATAGAATGGCATGGAAACAGAAGTCAGGTAGAAAGAACAAAAAAAGCATGGGCTGACAATACAGAAGCAGGTTAGTCAGTGACTACAGCTAGAGCACTTCAGCCTGCTGCTGACCATTACTCATACAGTAGCCTACACACTAAACCATCTATTGCGCAAAGTCAACTTTGGTATTAACATGTTGTATCGTTCTCGTAATTGTTTTTCATTCATGGTACGTAAAAAACTGGCCACTCAACTGATACTCCCAATTATTGATTATTGTGATGTTATATATCAAAGTGCTCATAAATCAGACTCATCATTGCACAATGTATAACAGACTAAACTGGCCATCATTGAACACAAGAAGAAACATACATTGGTTACAGCTGATCTATAAATGCATTCACTTTAATTACCCATCCTATCTATATCTCAATACACATCAAGTTATCATGTCAGACACTATCTCTGCTGTTCCTAATGTCACTAAATCATTTGGTAGGAGGGCTTTTAGGTTTAAAGCACCAGCGGATTGGAATAACCTTCCTCCTAATATCAGAGCTAGTTCCTCTCTTTACACTTTCAAGCATGTTTTGTCTTCTCACCTCATGGAGACCTGTTCCTGTTTTAAGTGATAATACATTGACTGACTGGTTTGTTGAGAATTGATTGTACTGTTTCTTCAGTCTCAGTGTTGGCTTTTGTAGCCATATCATGGTTTTCTTCCAATGCTGTGGTTGTTCTTTGTGTGTTTTATTGTTGTTGTTTTGTTTGTTTGTTTGTTTTGTTCTCTTTTTATTGTTGAGATTATGTTTGTCTGATGAATTTATGTTTGTCTATATGTTTGGACCCCCTCGAAAACGAGATGATGTCATCTCAAGGGGTTTATCCAAATCAATAAAATTTCCAACATCAGTACAGTGTAGGGGTGTGCCAAAAAATCCATTCACATAAGAATCGCAATTCTCATTTAATACGAATCAGAATTGGTATAAAATGTTACATCGATTTTAAAAAATAAAAAAATGACACAAATCTGCTAGCTGTCGGCCTCCTTCATTAGAATTTAAAGCAATACTTACCGATCTGGCATTTTTACACTTTTTTTTTGTAATCCTAAAATGCTCCTAATAAGCATATGGCACACTAAAATGTAAAATAAATCCATCTGGTGTTGAAACTCATCGATATTTAATTCTCATATATTTCTGATAAAAGTCTGACCAATAATTTTATTCGGTCCGATTAAAACAAGATTTCCTGCCTGTCACCCCTCACAGTTTGTTTCAATTACCCCAGTTTCCTGTTAATTCCACGCGAAGATCCCCAATCAATGGTCTGTGAGCAAGGAATTCTTGCCACACATGAAGATTTTCTAAATCTTAACCGATTTTTTATCTGTACACATGAAGATAAAAAATTTGTCATTGAACAGTTTTGATCCTGCGATATTCCAAAATTTCACACCATTTGGAATCTTTTGACCGTCCGGTCAGAAAAGTCAGAAACAGATCCGTATTGCTGTAGCTTTTTCAGGTCTATTTCTGGACAATGAGAGCGTGTATTTTTTTGAAAGAACACTTTTTACAACGATCCCATCTGTGTGTGTCTGTGGCAAGCAGTCCCTACCTACACATCAGTTTAAACATGGTTGCTACTGTTGTTAGCCGCTGTAGCAGCTGTATAAATCCATTTTGCTCTCGGCTATCAGGAAACCTCCCAATGTGCGTGAATGTCTGTGTGAACCTCATGTAGGCTGCCGGTGATCTGAAAACTGTTACAACATCGATTTTTGCCGCAAAAAGGAAAAAATGGGGAAATCTGCTTGTTCATGTTCAAATTTAACTAAGTGCTGAGCGAAATGCATTAGAATTTAAAAGGCAGCATATTTAACTGCACTTTTTTTAAATAAAGAGACTTTTAATGTTGTCACTTAGGAATATGTGATATTGCTTTTATGCAACAGTTTCCACAATTCCATCTAAGCACGGATAAATGCGAAAAAGACACTATAGAGTCATTCTGTCTTGACTGGAGTAGATCATGAGGATCATTTGCACACTGATCGACTGAAGCAGAAATCGTTAGGAATCTAATTGTTTTGAATTGAAAATCGATTTTGAATCGAATCGTAACCCCAAAAATCAGAATCAAATCGAATTGTGAGATAGTACAGTGTGTGTACAGTAGCCTACCAGCTGCAGACAGTTTTCTCCATAATGAGTTCTTACTCTCAAACCTTTGACAAACCAATTCCCTGATGAATGTTGCTACTGCGGTGTCTGGAGCAACTTCTCTGTATTGTTTATCCTCACAAACATATACTAGTTTTGTGCAGCATCAATCTTTAACGCATGATGAATGAGCAAAGCTATCCCTATAGCAACACCAGCAGCTGCTTATCCTCAGTCAACTGAGTCTGGCTCATCTACACTACTTGTAACAATGCCATGGATTCAATGCCATTCCACAACATTTTCTATCTTCACAGTGTGGGACTCAGCAGGTTAACGCAATGGTTTTGAAGGGATAGTTCAGGTTACAGTATGTGATATGGGGTTGTGTGAGGTCAGTTAGTGTGTAACTTGCGGTACATTCACATCGGTGTGCTGTCAGCAGAAGGAGGCAGCTTGGAGCATGATGGAAAATAATCTCAAAGAATCTCTTAAAAAAAGTCTTTATAGTATTAAGATCTATAGTCTTTATCTATAGTCTTTTAAAAGTATTTTATTGTGGTGTAAGCACAACTGAACCTGCCGTTTTTTACAATCTGGACCTTATTTCTAGCATAAAATACGATCATTTACTCACCCAGATAACTTTGGTGTCATCAGGTCCATTTTTTTGAGTCCAGGTTGAGGAGAGGAAGCTGTGGAAGCTGAACTTCATCCAGCTGCTTGTTTTGTTCTGAAGTCAGAAACATGCAGAAACGAACCATAGCATTAGCGATAGCAAGTTAGCCGCACCGGGCAGCTGTCGGAGATGACATCATCCAGGTCAGAGGTCAGTAGGTCAACCTACAGAGATGACATCATCCAGGTCAGAGGTCAGTAGGTCAACCTACAGAGATGACATCATCCAGGTCAGAGGTCAGTAGGTCAACCTACAGACCCCGGATGTTGATAACAGCTAACCCTGGACTCAGAGGAAATAGCACTAGTGTATCAGAACTAAATATTGGTGAAATTAAAGCAGATATCAGCGGAATGTTTTTGTTAATATAAGTCCTAAATAGTCCTATTTTCCGTCAGCAATCACTTACATGGAGTGTTTCAGCCGTAACACATTCTGATAATAATCATTCTGCTCTGCAACCCAGGAGAAAACTTTCCTTGTGGGATACAAGTGTTATCCAATGAGGAGAGAGAACGCATGAAGGGCTGTGTGTGCAGCCAAGGGGTGAACGTTTATGGTGAAGTCAGCACGAAACGGACCAATAGATGCCTGACGAGGGCGGGGGCTGCTAACTCATGGTGCGTTCAAGGAAACTCAGAACTTGTGTTTTTCCTTCCTGAATCATCCAGTTTGATCTGAGGTCAGTTCAGGTCAACCTACAGTGGTCGTTATAGTGACTTTCACAGACAACAGGACGGTAAAAACACGAGTTACAGGTTACCTGGAACCTACAAAGACCCTGTGACTTGAAGCTGATAACAGGTTTCAAAAGCCTGCCTTGACTCAGAGCATTAGCACTAGTGTACCAGAACTGATATCTGCTTTAACAAGTTTCTCTGCAGATAATTTGTTATTTAGAGGCTGCATTCTGCTGCCCTGTAGACTCACATTATACAAATATACACGGTTCTCGGCTGGAGCTCATTTCGTTGGAACGACTTGTAGTGACACAAAAGTTATCTGGGTGAGGAAATGATCGTATTTTATGCTAGAAATAAGGTCTAGAATGTAAAAAAAACTGCACTTCCTCTTTAAAACTTAATGTTAAATTAATGCTACTTCTAATAGTGAAAACACAGATCACATCTATGTCAATAAAAGTAGTTGTATCTACTGGAATCTCTAATTAAAGACTTTGCAGTCACATGTTCCTCTGCAGTCATGCGTCTTATATGTCAGATCTCTGCTCTCTGATCCGTCATCCTGTCACATACTGTAGATGCACAACGGTAGAAAAAATGATGGAAAAAAAGGACAAAATAGTTGAAGGAATTTACTCCAAAAGGAATGAAAAGTGTACACACATAATATACAGTATAGATGCATACGCTATAAAAAAAAATACAACGACTTCCTGTCTTTGTTGGAAGTGAAAATGAAGTGATAGA
The DNA here is from genome assembly GCA_030347415.2 of Decapterus maruadsi. NCBI lineage: Eukaryota > Metazoa > Chordata > Actinopteri > Carangiformes > Carangidae > Decapterus > Decapterus maruadsi. Next base: position 1,044,190 of record CM064887.1, read on the forward strand.
ATCCAGAGGAAACAACAGGAAAAGAGTGAAAGAGATGGAGGGAAGCCCGCTGCTGCAGCAGGGATGGAGGGGGGAAGGGATGGGGGGGGGGTTGTTGATGGTAGAGGTTTTGATGTTGCAGAGTCAAAGAGAACGAGAGCCAGGGAGCCAGAGGAGCAGGAGGAAGATAATCAGTGCGTTTTGGGACTGGAGATGATAGTGTGGGAGAAGGTGAAGGCTTGTTGTTCAGTGGGACCAAGGGAGAAGAGCAGGTGGGGTGAGGGGAAGAGGAGGAAGAGGAGGAAGAGGAGGAAGAGGAGGAAGAGGATACCTTAGGGGAGCAGAGAAAGATGTATAAGGGAGGAGAAGTTGCCTTGTTTGTGTATTGGGAGTAAGAGAGAGGAGGAATAACAAGCTGCAGTCTACATATGTACTGTATAGTGTGCTTCTGTGTGTGTGTGTGTGTGTGTGTGTGTGTGAGTGTGAGAGAGAGGGAGATGTGTGTCTTTGGAGCAGGATGACAAATGCGCCAGACATAAAAGAACAGAGCAGCACACACACACACACATAAACCTTAGGAAGCCACTTTACCTGCACGCGTGCACACACACACACACACGGTGGCAGCAGTCACACACGCGTTCCAACAACAGTGGTTTCAGGGGGGTTAACACACCAACACACACACACACACACTGGTTTGTGTCACTATACTTGTGTGTTGGGCTGTGTGCCCATTCTCAAAACACTGCAGCTTCAGAAAACACACATTTCTGTACACGTCTCTGTTGTAAATGTGCTTGTGTTGTGTGTTTGTGTGTTTGTGAGGGTGAAGTGTGTCAGGCTCCACAGGCCACTGGTTGGAGTCTGTTTAGCTGGAGGCCCTTCACTCATGTTTTGCCCCCTGTCATGTTAAAACAACTGTAAATGAACCAGGTAGGCAATGTGATACGGAAGTGGCAAACAGGATCACAGTTAAAGGGATAGTTCAACATTTTTCAACTGGCCCATTGCCATTATCCCTATAGCAGTAGGTTCGTTACCTTTATTTGTCGGTGCAAGCTGTTTTTAGAACGGCGGAGCAGAGCCGTGAGCTCCTTAGAGCTACGCTATACGGAGGCTGATGGGATTTCTTCATCAAACTCATCAAATACACAATCCAACAACTCAACAACACTCTGGTGGACAAGTTGTGACCTGCACATTCACCACGCTATGAGATAATAACACAACGTTACCACACAGAGTTGTTTTAGAGGGAAATACAGAGACTGGTGATGAAAAACTGTCCCTGAAGGCAACGTGCATCAGTGGTTTTGCATGAATTTACCTCCAAAACAACTCTGTCTGGTAACGTTGTGTTATTATCTCATAGCGTGGTGAGTTTGATGAGGGAAACCAAGAAATCCCATCAGTCTCCGTAGAGTAGCTCTGAGCAGCTCACGGCTCTGCTCCGCCGTTCTAAAAACACACTGACAAAGGTAACAAACCGACTGCTATGACTATAGGGGTTATTTGTCAAAATGTTGAACTATCCCTTTAAGTAGGCAGCCAAACAGTCAGAAGCAAGAACCAGACTGAGAGGCAGGGGTTTTGACAACACTGGGTTGGCTCTTGTTTTTTAGTGTATTTTATTTTATTTTATTTTACTTAGATGTAAAACAGGCATTTATGGTTTTTGTGGAGAACTGACTTTACACAATGTGGTACAGATGCAGATAATAGTGTGGATCTGACAGAGTTGTGTGGCCTTGGCAGAGGTATGCTCTAATGAGTGCCACTCTATTTGACCCTGTTTCTAGCAGAAGCAGGCAAAAGTATTCAGTTAGAAAAAAGATCAGAGGCATAATGACGACTGACACTGAGGTCATGTCTTTGTGGGTATTAATAATATCCATATAGTCTGAATGCATTTCTAGACACATGCAATTTGTCCCATGTAGAATAACATTTCATATGTGGGTCTATCTCATGTGGAAGCCCTAGCTCGCTGCATGCTCCCACTCTGGGTTCAGGATGCAGACACGCTCTCTACATTTAAGACCAGGCTTAAAACTGTTCTCTTTGATAAGGCTTATAGTTCGAGCTGGCTCAGGTGAGCTCTGAACCTGCTCTTAGGTGCTGCCTGCTGTAGGCCACGGATCCTGAGTAAACTCCTTAATGCACCCGGGCTTTCTTCTATCTCGCTCCATGCATTTCTATCACATCACTGCTTGTATGCAGCTATCTTCCCTCTACTCTGCTGCAGTTTGTGTTTCTCTCTCTGTCCTCGTTCTACAGCCACCTCTGACTGGTTCTGTTGGAGGTTGGGATAACACTGTTCATAGTGGGAATTGTTGGCTTATATCTGTATTATTGTAAGGTCTTGACCTTAGTCTGAAAGTGCCTACAGATAATGCATGTAAATTGGCACAATACCAATAAAGCTGAATTCAACTGAACTGAATATTTCACTAGTGAATAGAGGAATTTCAGAAACACTATTTTATAGATATAAATGTTAGGGGTGTGTATTGGCAAGAATCTGGCGATACGATACGTATCACGATACAGGGGCAGCGATACGATATATTGCGATATATTGCGATACTGTAGGAACAACGATATATTGAGTTTCTTTGAAAGAATTTGTTTGTAAGAAAATTGTAGCACATAGCACACACATGCTGTTACATGCTTAACATCGGCTTGCTGAAGAAATACAAGCATTGGCAGGAATTTTGCATGAAGAAATGAAAAAAATAAGACTAAGTAGTGCTTATCCCCCCCTTGTGTTTTTGTATTTCTGTACATGTTTTATTAAAAAATAAAGTAAAAAAAAAATCGATACAGAAAACCGAATATCGATACCGTATCGCGGAAAAAATATCGCGATATTTAAGTGTATCGATTTTTTCTTACACCCCTAATAAATGTGTGAGGTTGCTCGGGACTCACACTTTCCTTTTCTAAAATCCTGGCTATCACCCTGGGAATCTGAAACAAACCAAGAAACAACAACGAAGAAACAACAACAACAAAAACCACTGTACGCCAAGAGCAGACAGTCAGGCTTAGTAAGTTGCTGGTGACCACAGGAGCATTTAGCAGCTAATGAGCCAGATATTTTTTCTCAGGCTGCTGTTGGAGAGATAAAGAAGTGATTATTGGACTTACATTTATCAGGTGGACACCAACACGACTCCAAATGAATGCTAATGTTGCTCCGCTGGATGTGTAATCTTACCATTGTTTGATTAATTAAAGCGTTCTCCGTCACAGATAATAAGATGATCATATGTCAGGTGCACCATTTTCACCCTGTTCAAATCACGTGGATACATGTGCATGTCTCTGGAATGGTGTTTTAGGTTTAGGTAACCATCAAGGGGGCAGTTGTCGGTCTGAGAAGTGAAGCTCACTTCCGCGTTCAAAAAACTGCAATCCCCTCTGCTTCCTCTAGGGGCTGGCTCCAGAAGGGAGCAACTCTCCTTTGACTGCCATGTTAAAATAGCCGACTTTACAGCTTAAAAAAACATACTTACAGCCTGGTACATCTTATTTTTTTGGTCTCAATCGATAGTTTCTACCCCGTACACTAGAGATGCGCGGATAGGCAATTATTTCATCCGCAACCGCATCACAAAAGTCATCATCCACCCGCCATCCACCCGAACCAAAGTTTTTTCAAAACCACACCCGCCCGCCATCCGCCCGCTGTTATAGGCCAATATCTATCATATAGCCTATGGATGAGGGGGGACGGGCCGTATGAGTTTCATTTCTACCGCGCGCTGCTGTCATTCAGCGCATGCTTCTCTCACTCTCCACCAATAACGGGAAAAGAGCGCTATGCGGAGATGAACGGAACGAGCCAAAAGCTGAAAATCTATTCCTGACGTCCGCGGTCGATATAAAGTCCATACGTTTCATTCATCCATGCTTTGACAGACAACACAAACAGCCAGTGATAAGTTGCGCCGCACCGTCAGTCATGTGGCTCAGCCAGCCAGGTGATGCACACAGCACAACAACACACAGCGTGGCGACATGTGCAGGCTGCTGCAGCCGTGCACATCAAACGGGACACCGCCGAAAATAAAGTGAATAGGCTGCACGTAGTTTTGAAATTGTTTTTGCACATGTTTTCATCCATAAAATGACCAAAAATGACTGATTTCCTCACAAAATGAATAAGGTGTTGCCATCTCTCGTGCACAGACCCCAGTGGGCAATAACTGCAGTGTCTGATGAAAATGTGACTGTTTCAAAGAGTGCTGCTCGTTTTTCGTATGTAGGTAACAATATTTAACTATGTATATATCTTTCCTAATTGGTTCAACCGCCACCCGCCCGAATCTAATTAAAATATATTTTTTCGTCATGTCACCCGCCCGACCCGCGGTTTATCCGCGGACTCCGCGGTTGTGTCCGCAATCCGCGCATCTCTACCGTACACACTCTGAGGGGGGTGAATTTTTTAAAGACCCCCTAAAGTGGCATTTTAAACTGTGTAAAAATGCTCTTCTATGACTATTTTTTGATAAAAATTGCTTACCTACACAAAGTTGTTTAAAATAATCCTCCAAAGACACAAACAACACGTGCATATTTCTCCCTCATTGAAAAATTCACATGCTATGAATATGCATGATTTGCTTGGTCAGGGTTGCTAGGTAACGGCGGTGCGCGTCAGGGGCAAGGGAGACAGAAAGGTGATTTGAAAACACAAAGCTCACGTCAGGTTTCAGGTGCAAGCTTGTGTTTCCTCTGGGGAGTCTATGTAAATTTGAATGCAAACCGAAATGTGAATAAAGTTTATAAAGACAGAGAAAGAAGGAAAGTTTACACTGGGAATCGAACCCGAATCTGCAGATTATAAAACGGCGACATTACCGCTCAGCCACCGCAGCCACGCACTCCAAAGTGATTCATCTAGCTCTTATGTAGGAGTTAAGTGTCACTATCGCGGTGAATTACTACAACAAACAGCGGCATGAGCTCCTGAGAGCCGCCGCTGCTGTGAATTATAAAGTTCTTTAGGTGCTGGCATCCAGCGGCCATGCCCACAGTCTGGTTACAGGCTGGTATCACTGTCCTTACCCGCTCCTCATCCGAACACAGAGCAACGTCGCCGTCATCGCTGTTTAACGTACGTTACGCCCGCTTTCTACCCTGTGGGTAATTTATGTAATGAGATGGGGGGGAAATCAACGGGATTGGCTGCTATAGTTTCGTGACGCACGAAAACGGAGTTTGAAAAATTGAATTCAGTTTTTTCAGACTCTGGTACTAAAACTGCATTTTCAAGTCTAAAATGCTCAATTTTGCTCCTGAAATGCATTGTAGCATAGTCCACACACTAAATTGACATGTTAATTATTTAAAAAAGACGATTTTTGGTTTAGGGGGTCTTTAACTGTACTGTTTGACTGTTATTAGGATAAGATTCTGGCCAATCAGGGCGCGGAAACGTTCAGTGACAGGTCCAGAGACAGGCTGCTTCGAGGCCAGTGGGCGGGGTCTCGGCTGGCCAATCCAACATGGCGCTGTTCAGGCCGCCATACTGTATTTGAGTCACAAAAACGACTCCACAAAGCCAATGGGTGACGTGCTTCTACGATGCTACGTCTATGGTAACCATACAGAGGTCACATGACTGACATACACCTCCAAAAGCACCAGTTATGCCGATGTCAGCACATCCAGGTAACCACATGGTGAAGTCAGACTGACTCAAACACTATTATAAATCTTACCCACACCTACAAGAACACACATTCACTAGTGTTAAACTAATAGTTACATGTACACAAAATGCATGGACCTATGGTGAACACACACACACACACACACACCCATATAGACACACATACATACTGTATGTAAATTCAGAAGCAGCTACATATGAACAAAGGCATGGGTATAAACAAGAGGGCATACATAAACATTACATGTCCATGCATTATGCAGACATATGCACGCATCCAAGCTCTGATACACAAACTCAAACACACACACACCATTTCCCTCATTCATAGAGGTAAGACCACGCATCATTTCACCCCCTCACTCTCTTTCTCTCTCTCTCGAGTCCCCAAATCCATGGCATATGACCTTCTGTGGGACAGATAAAGAATGTGCTTATCAGTCATGCAAATGAGGCTGAATTCATTTTCCACAACAGATGGCCCCATAGATAATGATGATGGAGGAGAGAAAATTAAATGTCTCTTGCTCGGTGACCATGGCAACCGCGCCTCTGCGGCGTAACATACCCAGCCATCAACGCGTCTCAAGACGTCTTAAGATGTCTCAATAAGCTGAATCAAGACATCTTAAGACGTTGTCAGTCAAGACTGTGAATCAAACATCTTAAGACAAACATTTGAAGACATGGTCTCAAGACATAAAAGCAGCACATGGGCTGCTCTCAGACAGAATTCTGTGTCTTGAAGACATGAGTGTTTGAGATGTCTTGAGATGTCTTAAGACATGTCTTAAGACATGTCCTAAGACATCTCAAGACAAACATTTGAAGACATCTTAAGACATGCAAAGGCAGGCTGCTCTCAGACAGAATTCTGTCTTGAAGACATGAGTGTCTTGAGATGTCTTAAGACATCTTTTTTTTTGTCTGTATGTGGCCTGTCTCAAAAGTACGGAGGCATTGCATTCACTTGATAAAAAAATTTTTAGACACATTATCTCGGAAAATAAATCCTGATCTCATAATTACGAGATCTTTTCTCGTAATTATGAGATCCTGATGTCGTATTATGAGATCCTGATGTCGTATTGCAGATTTTTCTCGTAATTATGAGATCAGGATCCAATTATGAGATAAATAAAAGGGAATGTCTATATATTGACTGGTCTCAGCAAGAATTGCTGGTCTATGCAGTTCAGTGGGTCCAGAGGCCCCCACACAGTTAACTGGGGATCAAACCCGCTGGCATGTCTTGTTTACATTATATGTTTTTAATGAATTATTAATTATTCTGAATTAAATAATTCAGAATTAAAATATTATCCTTCGAAACATGGAAAACACATTATGTATTTCTTGGGGTCGGGAATGTTCTGATTGGGGGTCGTGTCCTACAGTGTTTACGTCTGGGAGTACATGGGTGTGAAGTGAAAGAGCAAAGCAAGGCCGCCCCGGCTGCTTCAACAAGCCACTCAATAGAAAAAAGTTTCTCCTCCTAACTGGATGGCCTTCCCTGGGTGTGTGAGCCTGGCCGCCCCCGCCGCCACTGCTCCGATGGGAACGGCGGAGCTCACTGATCGCCCCAGCAGCCGCTGCTCCGGGGTGGATCCTGGCAGTGAGCATTGCGTTCCCCGTCGGAGCAGCGGCAGCGGCAGCGGCAGCAGCCGGGGACCTGGGACTGTGGAGCGGATTCATGAATCCTGGTTGTCCCGTTGTCCCAGCAATCGCGCTGGTCCCGACATGACTCACTCACAACTGCGGCTGTAACGTGATGTTTACCCTACATAACGTGGGCAACATGGGCCGGTGTGTCCCCCGCTAATAATGTAGCGTACAGTGGTCTAATATAGTACAAAATAAGGATGCTATGCCCCACACTAGTTTCGATCCTTGTCTCCCACATCGTTATCTACTGCTCTAACCACTACACCACCATAGCATTTATAAATGGCCACAACAATAGCGGATTTATAGATGCTTCCTCTTTTTTTTTTTATCTCGTAATTACGAGATCCTGATGTCATAATTACGACATCAGGATCTCATAATTCATCTGATCTCAAAACGACACAGGATCTCGTAATTACGAGAAAAGATCTCGTAATTATGAGATCAGGATCTCGTAATTACGAGATAAAAAAAAATTATCAAGTGAATGCAATGCGCTTCCGTACAAAAGCATGGTCAAGCTGTCTTGCTTCAACTGGAGTTTTATGATAATAATTTTGCCTAATTATATTTTCTTGTAAAATCTTATATAATGTTATTGGAGGTTTAAATTAATTAATTACACAAACACACACGCACACTCTCACTCACACTCATTTGAGTAAGTGAGACAGGTTATGCAGCCTGACAGACACAGCGCAGGTCACGGGTGAAACTCATTCAGTAAAGTAAGCTCGCCTGACAGACGCGTCGCAGGGCACGTACACTCACGGTGACGTCACGTGAGCAGTCTGCCGTTGAGCCGTCAGAACGAAGAAGAGGAGCGAAGTGAAGAGGACGTCTGAGTTGCTGGACAGCAGTTTGACATTTGTTTGGAGACAACTACTTCTCCTGAGGTTTGTTCACTAATTTTACAACTAAATTTATAGGTCGTACTGTTTAATTTTCCCCTCCACCCCCTATATCGTCTCTAATATGAACCCTAATGGCTGCCAACAGTGGGCTAACCAACGGCTAACTGCTAGCTAAGTGAGGCATAACCTTTTACAGTCTATGGGCATAACCTGCTTGTTCATTACTCGGTTATTGCAAAGCTGTTCGCGGGTGAAATTAATAATTTAAGACCAATTGTGTTTAAAAAGTGATCTTTTTGATCTATAAAATTTTCTCTGGAAGAGAAACTGCAGGTTAACAGCTGTTGCTATGCGTCCATAGCAACGGCTGAGTGGCCCCTGGCAACGGTCTGTTATACATAGCAACGGCTGGTTAGAAAGAAATAACAGATCTTACACAGTGTGTAAAATGTGATTAACATACCATCTTCATGTAAGTTAGCTTTTATGCTTGTAGATTAAATAGTAAAACGCTATCTTTGCTTTACAGACAGCGCAGGTCCCATTTACAGTCACGAGAGCAGGACGAAGAAGAGGAGCGGGGTGAAGACGAACAGCTTGACGTGTGTTTGGAGGCTGCAACTGTCTTCTCCTGAGGTTTGTTCACTAATTTTACAACAAAATTTACAGGTCGTACTGTTTCCTTTTTCATTCATGGCAAATATGACTGATGTTGATCTGAAGGTTTTTTTTAAATTTTCACCCAGGCAAAAACCGTCCTGGATGCCACCCTTCAGTTGTCCTGCTGGGGATGTCCCATTCACTGGCCCGAAATCAGCCAAATACAGGTCATTATTTTCATACACAGCAACAGGTTACTGCTATACAAAATCCCACTGATGTAGGCTATAGTATTATTACAATCGTTTTTGCATTTTTCTCCATTTCAGATTCCTTTATGGCCTGAATGAGGACTTCTCAGATGACCTGTTCAATAGTTTTTTTTGTTCCTGTGTTTTTATCTTCTATGTACATGTAATGTATGAATGTGTTCTTCATATTGGCTAATATATTATATTTTTATGTGTGTATATTATTTTATAAAATGTAACATAGAATAATACTAGTTAAAATAAAGTAGTTTAAAGTACAATGTTCTGTATTATTCCATTATTCCAGTGTTTCCCCTATAGGTTTACAGCTTTTGGAGGGGGGTGGCAGCAGAGGAGGAAAAGGACGAACACGCACTCAAAGGAATCATGGTGTTAATGTGTTTCACATGTAAAACATTTAAAATGTAATTCAACTACAAAAAAGGAATAGTGGACAGTAATGTTTTACCTTAAGACATCTCAAGACATCTTAAGACATCTTCGTATTTTCAAGACATCTTAAGACATCTTAAGACATCTCAAGACATCTTAAGACCCATGTCTATAGACGCGTCTTATAGACGTTTAAAGTCTCAACATATATGTCTTCAAGACATCTTAAGACATCTCAAGACATCTTCGTATTTCAAGACATCTTAAGACATCTCAAGACATCTTAAGACATCTTAAGACATCCTCGTATTTTCAAGACATCTTAAGACATCTTAAGACATCTCAAGACATCTTAAGACCCATGTCTATAGACGCGTCTTATAGACGTCTTAAGACGTCTCAACATATATGTCTTCAAGACATCTTAAGACATCTTGAGACGCGTTGATGGCTGGGTATGAATATCAATAATAAGTGCACTGCATAATAAGGTTGTCAGTCCTGTGAATCAAAACCTCCCATGATGGGATAGGGCAAGGGGGGGTGAAGTCTGTTGGAAAGTTTGCTTGACTGTGTAGGGCACGGTGGGAGGTCCACTGAGGTTAGACTGCAGTCAACGTAGGATTCCATACTTTGTCTGCTTCCACTTCCTGATGAATCAGACTCTGTCTTAACGGTTTGAGGAGACGTCAGTGACGTTTCAACCTCTTCACCTCTGGAAAATAAAGGTTAGAGTGGAGCAGAATCTGGACATTTGCACCTACAATTGCAGATTTGATGAACTGTAATCATCCATTCTCCACCACTTATCCCTGACTGGGTTGCTGTGGCAGCAGCATGGTCCAGTCCTCCCCACCAATGTTGTTCAGCTCATCCCAGGGTCTTTTAAGAATAGAATAGAATAGAATAGCATAATATCTCAAAATGTTCCATTATTATTTCATAGTGTGGTGAATGTACAGGTCACAATGAGAGTGTTTTGAGTTGTTGGAGTGAAAAGTAAATCAAGGGTTGAACAAATCCAAATAAATCATAAACTACAATGAAGCAATGGATGAATTTGCTAAAATGTTAAGGACTCGTGCTTTAAAAATGCAAGAAAAATAATTAAAATGTTGCCATAAACCAACATTAAAGCAGATATCAGTGGAATGTTTTTGTTAATCTAAGTCCTAAATAGTCCTATTTTCCGTCAGCAATCACTTAAGCCTGCCACACACATAAAGATAATCGGGCTGATTTTGCCCCGATTTTCCCCCTTCCGACCAAAGACAAAAGTCGGCCGATTATCTTAAGGTCTTAAGATTATCTTATAAGATTCTCTTGTAGTGTGTGGTGTGTTAAGAGTCAACATTCCCCCGACAATCGGCTCGGAAAGCGTTCTGAGCCGACAATCGTAAATATTAAACATGTTCAATATTTACGATAATCGGCCCCGACTTCCGTGGCCGTTTTAATAAAAGGTCATCTTGTGTGTGGAAAGCATGGATGTATATGGAAAGCCGGTGTTGTGCGGAGGAGAAGCAGCGCCTGCTCACCGGACTCTGCTCACCAAGCTCTGCTGCTCAGCGAGCTCTGCATGCTGGTAGCGGCGAGCGAGCAACTTCTACACACAACACCGGCAACCCCACAGAGAGCCGCGGTGCAGCCCTGGCTTTACATGAGGTTTAAACAGACATTCACGCACACGGGAGATTTCCTGATAGCCGAGAGCAAAGACGGTAGCGCTCGTAGCCGGCTACAGTGGCTAACAACAATAGCAACCTAGATGTTTAAACGTGACCGCCTCACAGCGCGTCATGTGACAGCGCCGCTTCTGCTCGGTGTCCGGAGCCACAGACACACACAGGTGGGATCGCTGTAAAGGCTGAAGTGTCCTGCTTTCATTAAAAAAAAAAAAAAAACCGTCGCTCTCATTCAGTGTCCAGTCCAGAGATAGAAAGATTATCTACAGCAATACGGATCTCTTTCTGAGTTTTCTGACCGGGGGGGTGAAGATTCTGAAAAATCGTTATGTGTGTGGTGTGTTGTGTTTGGAATATCGCAGCACACCACACACAATACGATCAAAACTGTTCAATGACAGATTTTTTATCTTCATGTGTGGGGTCTCTCACAGATAAAAAATCGGATAAGATTTTGAAAATCTTTATGTGTGTGGCAGGCTTTACATGGAGTGTTTCAGCCGTAACACGAGTCTCTCTGTCACTCTGCTCTGCTGTAAACCAGGAGAAAACTTTCCTTGTGGGATACAAGTGTTATCCAATGAGGAGAGAGAACGGCATGAAGGGCTGTGTGTGCAGCCAAGGGGTGCGCATGAATGTGGTGACGTAGGGACGAGGACCAATAGATCCATGACAAGGGCGGGGGCTGCTAACTCATGGTGCGTTCAAGGAAACTCGTGTTTTTAAGACCTGTGAAGTTGTACCGGTTCGATCTGGTCTGGTCTGGTTCACGGGTCGGAAGTTACGAGTGGTCGTTATAGTGACTTTCACAGGCAACAGGACGGTAAAAACACGAGTTACGGGTTACCTGGAACGCTACAAAGTCGTAGTTGTAACTTGAAGCTGTAACTTACGATTTCAAAAGCCTGCCTTGAACGCAGCATTAGCCGAAACGGCCGAACCGCTGATATCTGCTTTAATATAAGTGTAGCAAAGTAGTCAAGTGTAGTAAAGTGCCCAACACTTGGTTGGGCACGTTACTTTTAAAAAGTAGTTACTTAAAGTTACTAGTTACTTCCCCAAAAAGTAACAGAGTTAGTAACTGAATTACTACAACAACAAAGTAACTAATTATCAGGAAAAGTATAAATCCACCCCCCTAACCTCCAGTTTATTGAACTAACCAACTCACTCAGTATTGGTGGAGCCTGCCTGGAGGAATACTGAGTGAGTTGGTTATTCCAGATAAATTATTATTTTGTGACAGGACTTCTGGAGTCAAGTAATGGAGGGAAATTGTTAGTTTTTTGATTACTCGAAGCGCCGTTATTAATGGCATTATTCCCATCACTGAAACCAAAGCAAAATCAAGGACACCGAACGTCGGCAAGGCAAGTTCAGAGGAACCGGAAACCAATAGGTTAACATAGACAAAAAGAAAAGCTCACTCTGCTAGGCTACACCAGCAACCACTTAGCCTAGCTTAGCTCAATGTCCACAAGCCTCACCCTGTCTTATTGAAGAAGGACCTGATGACCAACATCGAAGAACTCAAGAGCCTGTGGCAGTAGGGATGCACCGATATGAAAATTTTGGCCGATACCGATATCCGATATGAATTTTTCTGTTATGGCCGATAATCGATATTTACCGATATCGACATGTGTTGGGGTTTTTTTAAGTTTCTGAGATGATAAATTTTTGTACAGACTGAAAATCATGCAAACTGAATTTTTGAATATCTTCCTTTATTTTCAGAATGTATTTTACTTCCAAATAACAAGGTTACAGGCTACCATCCTCCTCGCATCACCTCAACTTTGCAGGTTTCGCATACGAATATATATGGGCCGATATATATCGGCCCAATTTTAAACATCGGACCGATACCGATATGTTAAAAAATGACTAATATCGGCCGATATCGATATTGATGCCGATATATCGTGCATCCCTATGTGGCAGCATAGTCCATTACGTCAGATATGCCAAAACCAAAGAGTGATTTCAGCAACTCATCATTTTGGTCTGTGAAGATGCTGCCTTCACTGTCATTGAAAAAAACAAACAACATCAACAACAATAAAAAAAGAGTGTGGCCTATGGGGGATATTTTCTTTGGGCTACCTGCTAGGACTGCCTTTACTGCTGTTGCCTAGCAACCTTATCAAAAAATAAAATAAATAAATAAATTACTAAAATGTGAAGTTTCGAAGTCCTTGTTTTTTCACAACTGTACCATTTTTTTTTTCTTTGTTGGACAGGAAAATAAGTCGATGCAGTTAGTCCCCAAATGCAGTCCCCATAGGATGTGGTCCCTGAGTTAGGACACAGCTTCTATCTTTGTGACTTCCTGTGCTTTCTAGGCAACAAATGACAAATGACACTGACTAGTGACTAGTCTCCTAATTCACATTTGGCTGAGGATTCAGATTTTGCAGACAGAAATTAGAGCGGAATTGAGTTTTCTATGAAAGGCTCAGCAAAAATGCAAATAAATGCAACTGCCAAAAAGTCAAACTAATCCTTTAACGACAAACCCGGATTATTAGACAACGAGAAACCCAACTATTAGAGGGGGAAATTACAAATCACTTTGCTGATTTGAATCATCGTCTTTAACTTATTCATAGTTGCAGTAAACTGTGTAGTTCAATCCTGAGCTAAGCCACCACAGCACTGATCTGTGATCAGTGAGTAACGTGGCCTGTATAGACACAGTCGGCAAGCAACGAAACGTCACTTCCGGTCAGGGCCGTGGGGGAAAACAAACCGTTTTCCCCATACACACTCATGCAAAAAGGCGGCATTTTAAACCTTTGTCAAACACTTGTTCGCCGTCATGTCTTAGTTTTAATCACATGTATATGCTGACAAAGAGCTATATATTAGAAAACTCATCACGATCTGGGTCGATTGTTGTCCGTACATCTTAAAATATGAAGTTTTCACAGCCATAGCCTACACCGAGTCAGCAGGGTCGGCAACCTTCACTTCCGGTCAGAGCGTTACATGTTTGGAGAAGATAAGAGAAGTTCAGATATAAAAGTTAAGGTTGTGGTTTTTGAATTTATTTGCGGTGCAAAATAATACACAACAACTCAGGCAGTGTCTCCGAGTGTCTAGAGCCGGCCGGCGGCGACCAAGAGAGCGTCAGAGCCGTGGGGGAAGACAAATATGACTGACTGTGAAATACCTAATATTTTAAAATGTACGGACAACAATCGACCCAGATCGTGATGAGTTTCTAAAAATATAGCTCTTTGTCAGCATATACATGTGATTAAAACTAAGACAGGACGGCGAAAAAGCGTTTGACAAAGGTTTAAAATGCCGCGTTTTTGCATGTGTGTGTATGGGGGAAACAGTTTGTTTTCCCCCACGGCCCTGACCGGAAGTGACGTTTCCTTGCTTGCCGACTGTGTCTATGAGGGGCAAAGTTAGGACCATTCTACTGCAGCGTGAGCCAGATCTCTAGAGCTCAGGCGCGTAGGCAGGAGTGGGCCTGGCCGGGCCAGTGCCGCCCAGACGAATCACTGGCCCGCCCGTCCACGTTTCAGAAGAAGAAACTTTTAATTGATTAAATTAAATTAGTTAACCGATCGTTTTCAACGATGTTCGGTGAAATGTAAACAAAGCCGACAGTCATGTAGCGGATCTCTATTTAACACGTTGGTGCAGCGCACTGAGCACATACGGGAGAGAGGAGGTGAAAAGAGACAATGTTACCTGTTGTATAATAGGCTACTGGACTCAGCATGTAGCACGAGACCAGTGAGTAACGAGTCAAAAAGCTGCAGACAGCCTAACTGATGACTGCCTCATCACTGCTCATGAACGCAGCTCTAACCCTAACCCCGGTGCTTCAGCACAGTGACGTTCTGATAAACACACCAGATTCACGCTGGTTAGTATCTTCCTGTAATTTAGCCGGTTTACTGGATTAATTTAAAAAAAAAAAAAAAAGTGTAACATCGTATATTAATCATCAGCGAACAGCGGATCCTCCAGGCTACTACAGTTGATCAGCTGGCATGAGGTCAAGGCGTAGCTACAGACCTGTCCCAAGAAGAGTTTAAATCAAACGCAACTGGACTTGATTTTGTCTGGGAAGACGTTTCACCTCTCATCCAAGAGGCTTCTCATTCCTGTAGCCTATCCCAGCCTGGTCAGATGCATAGGGTGACAGGAACTGATGAAGACAAGTCCAGTTGCGTTCGATTTAAACTCTTCTTGGAATACTAACCTGGACAAATGAGAATATGTACAGGCTTACAGACCTGTCACAGTCACAGGTGCATCTAGGCCTAATTTTTTAGGACTTCAACCTCAGAGCTCTCTGTCCTCAGACAGTCTCTGAACATCACACAGGGACAATATGGAGCTGCTTGTGTGATTGGTTACTGTATGACTGACTGTTCAGCCGATATCTGCTCTGAGGTGATCAATGCGCAAGTGGTTTTCTGGACCACAGCAGTGTAGGAATTTACATGCACAACAATTATCAACGATCTTAAAAGAATAATGCTCAGAGGGACGACCTTTTGTACAGGTAGCCCAAATTATATTGTTTACATAGGTACGTAGGCTACAGTTAAATACAGTTTATCATCATAGTGGCAGGAAAGATCATTAGGTATCAAATATTGTGTTGGTCAAGAATAAGTTACAAAAAAAAAGAAAGAAAATGATGTGCGCTAGATGCACTGTCCTTCTGAGAAAAGATGGCCCATCCAATTTTGTACTGGCCCACCCAAAATTAAAATTCTGCCTACGCCACTGCTAGAGCTGCTTGTTATTGTCCCCCTTTCAACCACCATTTAAAGGGAAACTTCGTTTTTTTTTCAACCTGGGTCCTGTTTTCCTCTGTTTTTCTGTAGGTGAGTGATGCTAATACTTGTATTGAGGTGTGTCCAGTATTGAGGCGGCAGGCAGCCTGCAGCCCAGCTAACGCTCTTCAACCGGCCAAGTGGCTCCGTCAAAGTTCACACACTGACAGGCTCAGAGAGTTACAATGAGTGTCCAGCTACACACTAGAAAGGAGAAAAGAACCTATGTCTCTACCTTTAGCTGGAGGTCGCTGTTTGTTGTGATCTGTGTTCAAATCTCACCACGCTAGAAATCTCCTTCTGAAATCTCGCGATAACTCGCAGCAAACCAGCGGTGGGGAATCCTGTTACCTGACTGAGGTGAAGAGAGACGACGGAGAATTTATTGTAACAACAAAATGTTGGGCTGCTCTTCACGCAGCTTTCATAAGTCATGGCTAACAGTTAGCTGTGCTGACTACTGCCAGTCAGAAGAAGAAGAGACGTGCTAAAGGTAGAGACATACGTCCATTTCTCATGTTGCTGGACACTCGTTAGGTGCGTTTCCATCAGCTGTTTAGATGCATCTAGATGTATCGTAACGCCGTGATTCGAATTAAAATCCCCTGATTCGCACAAACTAATTCGATTCGAATGGGATGGAAACAGCTGTATGCGAATGAAGTGTGACGTAGCACACTTTCACCCCGTCTGCTCCTGTGTTTGCAGTTCATTCACAAGACAACATCAGGGTTTCTGCACCGCCACCCCCACACACCTTCATAATGATGTTACTGCAGTTCTTCATAGTTCCTCCTCAGTAAAAACTAAACTTATCAACCAGCGCATCCAGCGTTTAGCATTGATAAAGTCTGTGCTGACCGCGACTCTCTCTCTCTCACACACACACACACACACACACACAGGTCACATTATGACGGTAATAAACATAACGCGCTAATGTGTTCAAATCAGACCGTCAGTCCGTCCGGGGAGCATACGTCAGTCCGACGGCTCATTTCTCTGACTACCCATTCCACAGCGTTAAAGGATAACTTTCGTTTTTTACAACCTGGACCTTATTTCTAGCATCAAATACGATCATTTAATCACCCTGAGAAGTTTGGTGTCATTTGGAGTCGTCTTGACGAAATTAGCCCCAATCGAGCGGCGCGTATATCCGTATAATGCGAGAACACGGGGCACCCAATGCAGCCTCTAAATAACACATTATCCGCCGCAAAATTTGTTCATTTCGCCAATATTTTGTGATGATACACTAGTGTTATTCCCCTCCGAGCCCGTGGTGGCATGTTATCAACATCCTGCTCCTCTAGGTTGACCTACTAACCTCTGACCTGGATGATGTCATCTCCGACCGGTGCCCGGCTCGTTCTGATAATAATCATTCCGCTTCGGCGTTTGGGTCCTTTTTAGCTCAACTAGCCAGAGCTGTAGTGAGGATCCAGGCTGAGGAGAGGAAGCCTGTGGAAGCTGAACTTCATCCAGCTGCTCATTTTGTTCTGACGAGTCAGAAACATGCAGAAACGGACCATAGCATTAGCCTTAGCAAGCTAGCTGCGCCGCGCCGCCGTCGGAGATGACATCATCCAGGTCAGCGGTTAGTAGGTCAACCTAGAGGAGCAGGATGTTGATAACATGCCACCACGGGCTCGGAGGGGAATAACACTAGTGTATCATCACAAAATATTGGCGAAATGAACGAGTTTTGCGGCGGATAATGTGTTATTTAGAGGCTGCATTGCGTGCCCCGTGTTCTCGCATTATACGGATATACGCGCCGCTCGATTGGGGCTAATTTCGTCAAAACGACTCCAAATGACACCAAACTTGTCAGGGTGATTAAATGATCGTATTTGATGCTAGAAATAAGGTCCAGGTTGTAAAAAACGAAAGTTATCCTTTAAGGTTAGGTTTAGGGTAAGGTTAAGGGTTAGGGCTACTTAAAGCGATATTCCGGCGTAAGTGAAAGCCACGGTCAAACACACCGTAACACCGAGTCAGACCCCCCCTCGAGAGATCAATTTCCCCGACCGCTAGATTCACGAGTTCCACCAACTTCAGCAAACACCGCACTATCACCACACACGGCGCTCTGCGGATCCACTGTCCAACCGCAAAACGCCACTTTTAGCCACAAATAATGCTCAGAACTGCACCAAAGTTCATCAATAGTACATTACAGGGTCCCAGCACGTAGGACGAGCCGTCAAACATCCGCTAGCTTTACCTGTTTTCTTTAGCAGACACAACTCACCTACTTCTCCTCCTGGAGCCGCTTGCTGGTGGAGAAGCCCTGACGAGTCGATCACCGAGTGCAGCAGAGCTAAAGAAAGACAAGTATTATCATCACTCACCTAGACAGCAAAACAGAGGAAAACAGGGCCCAGGTTGAAAAAAAAACGAAGTTCCCCTTTAATTATTGCAAGTAAACCACTGTAAGTTATTCATACTAACTTTGTCCCTGCTACTGCTGTCAGGTTGCAGCTTTAGGCTCAGCAACCTTGTCTCCCCATCACCATTCCCCTAACCAGTCCCATACCAACCTGAAAACTCTGTTGAATGACATGTCAGCATAACAGCAAAGAGGGTGTGGGCATTTATTATTTATTATCACGAAATAAAGAAAATTGATTAAATCCTTTTCAGTGACAATAATTGAAACACTGTAATTACTTTTCCACATAATGATCAATCTAGTCTGTGTTGAAGGCCAGACTGTTTGAAGCACTGAGTATACCTAATATTAAAATAATACATTCAGTTCATGCGGCCAAGGTCTATGTCTACATTACTTTGCTGGAGACTGAAATATGGTTATTTGGTCAAATCCAGCTGCAGGTGATTCAATATTCTGTGAGTTCAGAGCAGTTTGATTTTTTCAGTGGTGTGCAACTTCAATAAAGTGGTAGCAATCGCAACTTTGGTTATGATTGTAACGATGATATAATCAATTTATTGAATTTTGCCCTTGAAATGACCTTTAAACTGTTAATAGATGGTCTTTGGGAGATTGATGATGGAGGGAATCCATCTCACATGTGTGTAATGTCATATATATATAGTTTGGTCCTCCCCCAAAATGAAAATAATGAAACTTGTGCTTTCCTGTCTGAAAAGTAACTGTAGGCCTACTCTTCCCCCTGCTGGCTACAAGTCCTTGTATTCCTAACGAGACATCGCTCTTTTTTTGTCATGGTTCAGGCCTGCTGGGAGATCTACTCTAAGTACATGAGAATGAAATGAAAACACTTCAACAACCAGACCAACAAAAACCATGATGGGCATGGAGACCTGAGGACAAACAGAGATAAGGAAAACACTCTTTTGATCTGGATGATGCTCCTGTAGATCTTATTAACATGATCCCTGATCAGGTTGAATCAGAAAAGCGGCTAAATGTTTGTCATGTTTGCTGCTCACAATTTGTAACCACTGATCATTCATTAGGAACGGACCACATTCAGTACACTGTAGCTGGGCATTTTGAACAAGCGTAGAAAGTGGAGAGCTTCTCCTGAGGAGGCTGACTCCTCTATGGTTTCATTCAAAGACAAGTCTGTGCCAATCCAAACAGATTGGGGAAGCATTCTGCTGATGTTTTCAGTTCACCATGCATCAACAGGATGGGACTTTTTTTTTTTAGTCAGGAAACTGACTAACTGTCCTGGTTTTGTAGAAATTTGAGGCTGTGATCGAAATAAACATTCATTCATTCATTCATTCATTGAGTCCAGTGGATGTGACTGGGCATAGGTCTACCATAGTATCCCCAGCAGTTGCGCTAGACTTTTCCATTGTCAGTTATTAAGACTGACGGGCTCATAGAAAAGCCATAATCTATTTTTACCCGTCACTTTTTTTTAAATGAGAGCCTAATTATGACGTATTCAGGGTTGGGAGGGTTACTTTAAAAATGTATTCCAGTACAATTACAAATTACCTGTCAAAAAATGTAACTAGTAACTTACTCTAAGTATCCCAAAATTGAAGTAATGTAACAGATTACTATTAGTTACTTTTGGATTACTTTAATACCAAACATGCAAACACGCAGCCATCACGCTTCAATTCACGAAGACCATAGACAGACTAAACAGGAAATGAAACGCACCGAGCATCCGGTAATTTTCAAAATAAAACACAATGGAGGGGGGGGGGTGGCTTATGCACTTTGCACAGACAGCAAAGTCTTAAAATTTGTGCAACACCTTCTCATCACCATCCACGCCATCTAGTAGCCTACACAGATCAGCTGTTATTAAAACCCAACTCATCCTGATATTAATCCACACTCAAACCGAAGCAACAATAACTGAACTGAACTGTACTAAACAAGCTATTATTACAAGGTTTACAACAGATGTGACAGACAAGCTGGCAGTGCGTGTGTGTCCGCGTGTGCGTGCGTAAGAAAGAGAGAGAGAGAGAGAAAGTAGGTAGAAGCTGCTAACTGTTAGCTGACCGTGCTACCGTGGCTCAGGCGTCGGTCTCGTCAGGTAAAAGCTGCCGTTTATTCCTCAAATGAAGCTCATGAAGTTGTTCTCCGGTACAGTTATCCATCACTGCTGTTGAATTAGCCGCTAAACTGCTGGACGCTAAAACCGAGAGGCCGTCTCTGTGTTTACATTCACGAAAGCAACGTAAACGTACGTACCGCTCTCACTCAGTAGAGTTACGTTACGTCATGAGGCAGCGTAGTGTGCGTAGCCTCAGCCACACACGGGCAGAAGAGGCAGGAGCTCCGTCTGTGATCACCTCTGAAATAAAACTAGACGGAGAGTGGCTTCTACGGCTGCTCTACAGCCCGTGGTTGATTTTAAAAATGTGAAGTAATCAGCTAAGTAATCTCTGTTTTTATCAAATGTAAATGTAATCTGATTACAGGTTTTTTTTTCTGTAACTGTAACGGACTACAGTTACCCTTTTTTTGTATCCTGATTACGTAACGCCGTTACATGTAGTCCGTTACTCCCCAAGCCTGGACGTAGGCTATTCAATAGCATTCAATTTTCAATTCAATCCAATGGTGTGGGGAGGCATTTCTTTGGGTGGCCAGTGGCCACACAACCCTCCATAGCCAGAGGTTCCCTGACTGCCATTAGGTACCAGGATGAGATCTTCAGACCCATTGTGAGACCATATGCAGTGGACACTGGGTTCCTTCTAATGCATGCTAATGCCAGGCCACATGTGGCTGAAGTGTCATCAGTTCCTCCATGATGAAGGTATTGATACTATGGACTGACCTGCCTGTTCCCCAGACCTGAATCCAGTTGAGCACATCTGGGACATCTTGTTTCGTTCCATTCGCCAACGCCACGTTGCACCACAGACTGTCCAGGAGTTGACTGATGCTTTAATCCAAGTCTGGGAGGCGATCCCTCAGGAGAACATCCTCCACCTCATCAGAAGCATGCCCAGACGTTGTAGGGAGGTCATACAGGCACGTGGAGGTCACACACACTACTGAGCCTCATTTTGATTTGTCTGGAGGAATTTTCGTTGACGTTGGAGCAGCCTGCAATGTGGTTTTCCACTTTAATTTTGAGTATGGTTCTGAATCCAGACCTCCATGGGATGATCATTTTGATTTACATTGATAACTTTTATGTTATTTTGTTCTCAATGCACTCTACTAATGATTTTTAACTGCAATATTTCATTAATTGAGATGGAAGATGTGTTGTTTAAAGCAGATATCAGCGGTCCGGCTGTTTTGGCTAATGCTGCGTTCAAGGCAGGCTTTTGAAACCGTAAGTTACAGCTTCAAGTCACAACTACGACTTTGTAGCGTTCCAGGTAACCCGTAGCTCGTGTTTTTACCGTCCTGTTGTCTGTGAAAGTCACTATAACGGCCTCTCGTAACTTCCGACCCGTGAACTCATACCAGATCGAACCGGTATGACTTCACAGGAAGGAAAAACACAAAGTACGAGTTTCCTTGAACGCACCATGAGTTAGCAGCCCCCGCCCTCGTCAGGCATCTATTGGTCCTCGTGCTACGTCACCACATTCACGCGCATCCCTTGGCTGCACACACAGCCCTTCATGCCGTTCTCTCTCCTCATTGGATAACACTTGTATCCCACAAGGAAAGTTTTCTCCTCGGGTTACAGCAGAGCAGAGTGACGGAGAGACTCGTGTTACGGCTGAAACACTCCGTGTAAGTGATTGCTGATGGAAAATAAGATTATTTAGGACTTATATTAACAAAAACATTCCACTGATATCTGCTTTAAGTGTTCCCTTTATTTGTTTGAGCAGTGTATGTTATTCTCTCCTCAGGCATCATGATCTTACACCAAGCACCAATTGTAGGCGTGGCTATTCTTCTTCTATTGGAAAGCGATCACTTGTCTTGCCTGCTGCACCAAAAGGAAGAAATGTGTTTTCTTTCGTCCTCAAGGTCACGAGGTGATGCACACAGAAGGGGCAGTAAATAAATTTATATTATGTAGTTTTCACGTATCTACTTTCACAATATGTAGCTGAAGTTTGATTTGATCCCAACTCTTATTACTGAGTTTAATAGTTACATCTAGAACTAAATCTCAGAGATGAGGCAGTCAGATCAGTCGTTACTTTAATGCAGATCAGATCTCATCCTATTACTTCACATCGTTATGTGCCATTCTTTAAAGCAGCTACAGCAACTGTCTCACTGAGAAGTATTGTAGTACAACTCCTGTTTTAATTTAGATTTATGGAATACATTCCGTCTAATGTGGTGCTATTATAGTGAACAAAGGTTTGTGTGTCACTGGGCAGCACAAGTCCTTTTATAATAGAATCTGGATAATTCGGCCTATTTTGGGGGGTAAATACAGAATGGAACAGTTTGTTGCAGAGGATACTGCAGCTCCAATCTTTTTTCTTTTTTTTTTGCACAAGTTTGCCTAATTACAGAGCTGATTTATTTGCTCCATTATTTAATCTCAAACCCCAGCAACACTGGCCCAGATGAAAACAGTGATTATTGTCCAAGTATGGGCCACAGCAGTGATCTAGACCTTCAATTCCTCAGAATTAGGAGAGAGGAATTGTTCAGCACTGGCACATAATGGTCAAGTGCTCCGGCCTTGTAGCCTGACTCTTGCCAGACCCTTGTAGTTCCGCAAAGCTACGCTGAGCTCCACACAAGGGTCTGGGACTGCTCCATAGGCGATGTATTTCAGAAGGCGGGGCCTTGTAAAAAAAATCCTTGTATGTGATTGGATAAACCACTTGCCCCTTCCCGGTCGGAAGAAGAGCGAAAACATCCTTGTTACCAATAAATGCCTTCAAAGCCGTTCTCTCTTCATCTTTAAAAGAATTAATATTCGATAGATACAAAACAGTTGAAATAGCAGAATCAATGCCAATGCACGACTCCTCGCTGCGAGCCGCCATTGTTGTTTGAATCGAAAGTCCCGCCCGGCGATCCTGATTGGTTCATTATTTTTTGCTCCCGTGCAGGAGTTTGCATTGCCCTCGAGTCCAGACCCTTGTGTGAAGCTGAGCGTAGCGCCTCTGCTGGAGCTTTGCGGAACTACAAGGGTCTGGCGAGAGTCAGGCTACCGGCCTTGTCCTGTCTTCAGCAGAATACAGTACTAGTTGCTGTACTGTTACTGTTAGGTCTGTGCCTTTGTTTTCTCTGCTTGTCAATGACCTCTTCCCTCCCCCTGGAGACCTCTAACATGATTCCTCGCAACATAGACTGTAAAAAATGTGGACGCAGCATCCGTTACGTCATCCATTGGTTTTGTGGAGTCATTTTTGTGACTCAAATATGGCGGCCTGAACAGCGCCATGTTGGATTAACTGGCCGAGAACCCGCCCACTGGTAGGGAGGGTAGAAACTAAGTCCAAAAAATGTGCTGACACCAGGCTTTGATCATGTTTATTGAGGATGTAAAGTCGGTGATTTTAACATGGGGGTCTATGGAGACATGCTGCTTTCTGACACCAGCCCCCACAGGAAGAAGAGGGGATTGCAGTTTTTTGAACGCGGAAGTGAGCTTCACTTCTCAGACCCACAACTGCCCCCTTGGTATACAAATGAGAAACAAAAACTTTTAAAGGGATAGTTCACCCAAAATTGAAATTACTCATTATCTACTCACCTTCATGTCGACTAAGGGCTGGGAGAAGTTTCAGAGTCCTCCGTGGCTTCTCTGAGTTACAGGGGGTCTCAGCATAGCAGTGCATGTCCATGTAACGGTTGCAAATGATACCACGTGTTTTTGTTACAAAGAGACACACCAAAAAACATCCAAATACCTCCATGCTGCTTGTATGTAATGTCCGTCTTGTATTGAAGCTCCAAGATCAGAAATTGTCCCCAAAAAATTAAATAAGTCTATATTTCAAGCTTGTTTGGAGAAGCTTCCGCTAAAAAATAAGCTTGAAATATAGACTTATTTAATTTTTTTCAGGACAATTTCGCATTTTGGGGCTTCAATACAAGACAGACATTACAGACGAGCAGCATGAAGGTATTTGGATGTTTTTTGGTGTGTCTTTTTGTTACTTAGACAGTTGGTGTCCATTTGCAACAGTCACTGCTACACCGAGACCCCCTGTATTTCAGAGAAGCCACGGAGGACTCTGAAACTTCTCCCAGCCCTTAGTCGACGTGAGGGTGAGTAATGAGTGAAAATTCAATTTTGGGTGAACTATCCCTTTAACACTTTATAAGCCTCAATAAATTGATAGTTCTATACCTGTCTTTTGTGTGTTTGAGTACAGCAGTCACACTGCAGCATCAACTATCTGCTGCTCTATCGATTCTGGACCAGTCCTCCTCAGTTCTTTGAAGGATGAAAGAAGTGGAAGTCTGCTTCCTGTACAGGGTCAGGGATGTTTGATTCTGCTGACTGAATAGCAGAGGTCACTTTGTGTGCTGTGTTCTGATTGTAAAGCCAACAGGTCTGAGAGGGCATCATAATGCCTCGTCCTTGAGACTGAACTGACCTCAGGTCTGCTCCTCTGTATTCTTGCTGTGCTTTGATTTGCGCCGGTTTCGCTGGACTTAAAAGGATTCGCTGTCAAAGTGAAGAACATGTTTGTTTTTTTCTACACTAATCCGTTTGGGTAGTGCAGCCAAATTTAAATGGACACATCTTATTTGCCTGAAGCATTCTCAGGCCCTTTTATGGGCTGTATAAAACTTGTAGTATATTGAGAAAACTAATATTTACACTTACCAATATGCATGTAGTTTGTATCTGCGGATTCACTGTCTACTTGGGTGACCTATTTCTGGAAACTGTCACAGTGCCTGGTGCTTGGGAAGACTACAAACATGTAGAAGTTTATCAGAGTTCAGAAGAGAAGAAAAATGAACAGATTCAGCAGATGAGAGGAGTAATGCAGGTGATTACATTATCTAGAAACATAAACTCTGAGAGCTCGACTCACTGAAAGTGACTACAGAAAACACATGCAAATAGACAAACCACAAACTCTCCTGAACATCTGATGCCACTTACCTCAAATATTTAATAAGCTAAAATGACGCAGTAATAACGTTTTTATAACAAACTGTCAAAAGTCTTTACTGTGACATCAAAATGTTCTGCAAGAACACCCCTGACTGTTATTAAAGGATAATTACTGTTTTTTTACAATCTGGACCTTATTTCTATAAAATACGATCATTTACTCACCCAGATAACTTTGGTGTCATTACAAGTCGTTTCGACGAAGTTAGCTCCAGCTGAGAGCTGCGTATAACTGTATAATGTGAGAACACGGAGCCTGCTGCAAAACTTTTAGTTCTGATACACTAGTGCTATTCCTCTCTGAGCCCGGGGTGGCATGTTATCAACATCCATGGTCTGTAGGTTGACCTACTGACCTCTGACCTGGATGATGTCATCTCTGTAGGTTGACCTACTGACCTCTGACCTGGATGATGTCATCTCTGTAGGTTGACCTACTGACCTCTGACTGGATGATGTCATCTCTGTAGGTTGACCTACTGACCTCTGATCTGGATGATGTCATCTCTGTAGGTTGACCTACTGATCTCTGACCTGGATGATGTCATCTCTGTAGGTTGACCTACTGACCTCTGACCTGGATGATGTCATCTCTGTAGGTTGACCTATTGACCTCTGACCTGGATGATGTCATCTCTGTAGGTTGACCAACTGACCTCTGACCTGGATGATGTCATCTCTGTAGGTTGACCTACTGACATCTGACCTGGATGATGTCATCTCTGTAGGTTGACCTACTGACCTCTGACTGGATGATGTCATCTCTGTAGGTTGACCTACTGATCTCTGACCTGGATGATGTCATCTCTGTAGGTTGACCTACTGATCTCTGACCTGGATGATGTCATCTCTGTAGGTTGACCTACTGACCTCTGACCTGGATGATGTCATCTCTGTAGGTTGACCTGCTGACCTCTGACCTGGATGATGTCATCTCTGTAGGTTGACCTACTGACCTCTGACCTGGATGATGTCATCTCTGTAGGTTGACCTACTGACCTCTGACTGGATGATGTCATCTCTGTAGGTTGACCTGCTGACCTCTGACCTGGATGATGTCATCTCTGTAGGTTGACCTACTGACCTCTGACCTGGATGATGTCATCTCTGTAGGTTGACCTACTGACCTCTGACCAGGATGATGTCATCTCTGTAGGATGACCTACTGACCTCTGACTGGATGATGTCATCTCTGTAGGTTGACCTACTGACCTCTGACCTGGATGATGTCATCTCTGTAGGTTGACCTACTGACCTCTGACCTGGATGATGTCATCTCTGTAGGTTGACCTACTGACCTCTGACCTGGATGATGTCATCTCTGAGTGCCGTGCAGCTTGTTTACCTGAAAGTTGCTACCGCTAATGCTACGTTCCGTTTGTTTCCGACTTGTCAAAACGAAATGAGCAGCTGGATGAAGTTGAGCTTCCACAGGCTTCCTCTCCTCAACCTGGACTCACTAAAGCTCTGGGTAGTTGAGATAAAAATGTGCGATGTGAAATGTGATAATCCCAGCATGGCTCGGAGGAGCAATGGAGTTGATTTGGTTTTACCATTCTCTTTCTTTCTATTTGAATTTTTTTTTTTCAACACGTTGAGCTTAAAGGTGTACAGAAATGGCCGTTTGTTCCGTTTGTCGCGCCGGATTTGATTGGTCGCTATCGAGCGGGCGGGATATTCAAAGCTTGGGGCAAGTCCGAGCTCCGTGTGTGTGTGCGTGTTTAGACGTTTGAATGACGGATGACAGATCCAATATCAGTGGCTTTTGAATCGTGAGCAGGCTGACGTATAATCCGGGCGCCTGCATTGTCCAATGTGAAAAAAAATATACAACAAAATACACACTTTCATCCCGGATTTACTCAAAAATAGAATTTTGCACAAAGTTTGGCCTACATCGTCTGTTAGATGAGTTTTTACACTAATTTTATGACCCAGAGTGGCTCAAATTCAGTTTTCTTTTCTGTACACCTTTAAAGGTCCCACGTTGGATAAAGTGTCATTTCAATGTTTGTTTTGTTTTTACAGTGATGATAAAGCATCCTGTGGGGGGTGCTCCGGGAGTATGGGATCGGAGGCCCTCTGCTGAGGGCTGTACGGTCCCTGTATGACCGGAGCAGGAGCTCAGGAGTTTCTTGCATGTGCAGCAATAAGTCAGACCTGTTCCCGGTGCATGTTGGACTCCGGGGCAGGGCTGCCCTTTGTCACCGGTTCTGTTCATCATCTTTATGGACAGAATTTCTAGGACGCAGCCAAGGGCCGGAGGGTACGGTTCGGGAGCCACTTGATTTCATCTCTGCTTTTTGGGATGATGTTGTCTTGCTGGCTCCCTCGAGCCAGGACCTGCAGCGTGCACTAGGGCGGTTTGCAGCCGAGTGAAGCAGCTGGGATGAGAATCAGCACCTCTAAATCCGAGGACCATGGTTCTCGACCGGAAAAAGGTGGCATGCACCCTTCAGGTCGGGGGAGAGATCCTGCCTCAGGTGGAGGAGTTCAAGTATCTCGGGGTCCTGTTCACTTGTCAGTGAGGGAAGGATGGAGCTGGATGAGATCGACAGGCGGATCGGTCAGCGGCTGCAGTCAAAGCGGTCACTGTATCGGTCCGTTGTGGTGAAGAGGTGCTAAGTCGGAAGAGCAAAGCTCTCAATTTTTTACCATTCGGTTTCGTTCCTACCCTCACCTATGGTCATGAAATCTGGGTAGTGACCGAAAGAGCAGGGTTCGATTACAAGCGGCCAGAAATGAGCTTCCTTCGCAGGGTGGCGGGATATCCCAAGAGATAGGGTGAGGAGCTCGGTCACCCGGGAGGAGCTCGGTTTAGAACCGCTGCTCCTCCACATCGAGAGGAGTCAGCTGAGGTGGCTCGGGCACCTGTATAGGATGCCCCCTGGACGCCTCCCTCGTGAGGTGTTCCGGCATGTCCCACCGGGAGGAAAAAAATACAACAAAAGACCCAGGACACGCTGGAGTGACTCAAAAATAGAATTGCTCGGCTGGCCTGGGAACGCCTGTTTGCCCCCGGAAGAGCTGGAGGAAGTGTCGGCGGAGAGGGAAGTTTGGGGATCCCTGCTCCGACTGCTGCCCCCGCGACCCGGCCCCGGAAGAAGCGGAAGATAATGGATGGATGGATGGATGATAAAGCAGCATAGGTTGTATAATGTATTAATACTGTGAAAGTATAAAGGTAGTCTTTCATTCACAAATGTGAAAAAAAAAACTACCTTTATACTGCATGGAGCAATACAAACATCTACCTTTAGACTCTCACGGTATCAATATAGAACTGCTCTATCATCACTGTAGAAAAAAACATTGAAATGTCACTTTATCCAACATGGGACCTTTAAGCTCAAAGCACAGTGTTGATGTAGTTTTTAATTTTCAAACATGAAAAACAAAGTTAGACGAATGAAACCTGCAGAGATTTCATTTTAGATCTCCAACAGCTGGTTTCAGTAGTGATCGATTTGTTGATTGGTGCTGCGAAAGAAAACATTTCTTTGAGAAAGAGATTTCTGAATGTGTACAATCATGCTGCCACTTCATTTGGAACTTCAGTTGGGTGTTCTGGAGATAACGCTAACCATCAAGTTGGACAAATGATGGATAAATATGTTAATTAAAAGAAAAAACATCAATGGTAAAACCAAATCAACTTCTCCGAGCCATGTTGGGATTATAACATTTCACATAAACTGGCTGGTAGACACCATTCAATACACTAGGTTGTTGATAGCCTACAATGCTTACTTCCTCCGTTTGCAAACATATCATTAAGCATGGTAGAAGTGAGAGAGTGAGAGAGAGAGAGAGAGAGAGAGAGGTGAAAGATACATATCTTGGATGAATAAATATGACGACTATGCCATCCACCATACCTATACTATACCTATTTTTGATTAGCAAACTGCACAAAAACTGCAAAAATGCCTTTTATTTCCAAGAACTGCAGTCATATTTATGTATTATTACATTATCGGCACCAGTTATTACATTTTCAAAGGTTATTTTAATTATTATGTTATGTAATACTAATAATTTATTACATTATTGGCTGGTTATTATGTTATTGGCCTAGTATTAAAAAGTTATTACGTTGTTGGATTTAAAATGGCCAAAATTATTATGTTATTGGCTTACAGACCTGAATGCTGAAGCAGAATGATTATTATCAGAATGAGCCGGGCAGCGGTCGGAGATGACATCATCCAGGTCAGAGGTCAGTAGGTCAACCTACAGAGATGACATCATCCAGGTCAGAGATGACATCATCCAGGTCAGGAGATGACATCATCCAGGTCAGAGGTCAGTAGGTCAACCTACAGAGATGACATCATCCAGGTCAGAGGTCAGTAGGTCAACCTACAGAGATGACATCATCCAGGTCAGAGGTCAGTAGGTCAACCTACAGAGATGACATCATCCAGGTCAGAGGTCAGTAGGTCAACCTACAGAGATGACATCATCCAGGTCAGAGGTCAGTAGGTCAACCTACAGAGATGACATCATCCAGGTCAGAGGTCAGTAGGTCAACCTACAGAGATGACATCATCCAGACCCCGGATCAGAGGTCAGTAGATCAACCTACAGAGATGACATCATCCAGTCAGAGGTCAGTAGGTCAACCTACAGACATGACATTATCCAGGTCAATGTGGTCAACTGCTAAAGAGATGACATCTGGGTAGTCTATTATATATTCAGCTGTAATTGTGTTGTGTTTGGGCATGAAAAACAACAGTTTAGATGATCCCTGCATGTTGTGTACCTTGTAATCTTCAATGAATGGCTAACTTTCACATCAGCTGATTGGCTCTGGGCAGATCAAGTGTCATCAGAGTGTATTTACTGCTGAATATGACACTGATGCAAGTGTGAGACTGATAAAAGTGAAGTTGGGTGAAAGATTGTGAGAGACACTTTTTTTTCTTTTATATTTCCAATATAATACTTTAAATAATATATCAGCAAATCATGAGTATGTACCTCATTGTCTTTTTCAGTGTGGTGCACTAGCTGATAAATGAAAACACAGTCAGGAAAACTCCTTGTGCAAGTCTCAGCTCATTCTGAAACCCAAACCCAACCTGACACTCTGGCCTTTAGCCAATCACCAGAGAGCTGTCAATGCCCCCTCTCTCTGCTGTCATTCAGATGTCTTTTAGGCACTGTGAACTTTTCATGACCTATCTGCACCCCACTTCATCTGTGGATGCCCGTCTATCTGGCCAGATGTTCCCCTCATGAAGATGTTCCCATCATTGTTCTTTTCCACCACCAGCGTCTTGGGTCCAAAGGAAGACTCCTTCCAATTACTGTAAAAGGACTTCTCCTGGTTATCCACTTCCTCCCAGGGTCTAAACACCAAGGTCTATTACTCGTTCTTCCATTTTACCTCATATTTTCTTTGCTCCTGATAGTCTCTCCCGACTGTACTGTAGGCCCTTTAGAACTAAAGCTTTTCATAACAAATGCTTGTCTCCTGCTGCAGAATAATAAAGAATCCTGATGAAAGACAAGTACAGTGTTAGTTTGAGATTTATATCCCTGCAGTCTATTGCTCGACTTCATCTTGCCACCCTTTTGGTCTCACATACTTCATTCACAACATAGTTAGAATTCAACAAGAGCGGGAACATCAAGAGGAAGCTATTTGCACTGAGGATGCAGCAGGTTTTGTAATATTCCCTGCAGTCATGACACCTACTCTTCAAATAGGGAGGAGTGACTGTGGCTATGGTAATTATATAGACCAAACTTCTAAGCTAATGATTCACTGTAGCTACTGCCATTACACACCCACCTCCGACTTTAATAGATACTAAGAGCTGGAGGCTTTTTTGTTTTCTCCAAATATAAACCCATCTGGATGGGTATAGGAAAGACTGCATGACTCACCGGATGATTTTCTATTTCTCAAGGGTCCAGGAGTTGTGTGTCTTCAACTGGTTATGTGTCTTGTCATGTACAATATACAAGGCTTGTCTGCATGAGAATCTGAATTTTGATGTCTGTTTGATGAAGTTTATATACAGTAGGAGAGTTTTATGAAATGATAGCTTAACAATATAAGGCCAGTAACATTCTGAATTTTTTTCAATGTCAATAAAGCCCACATAGAAACACAAAACAAATGGTGAATTGATCATAATTACAGTATAATACTGGACTTAGGTTCCATTCACCATTTGTTTAGTGTTTCTGTATTGTGTCAAAAATCTGAAACATCTTCTCTGAGCTCTACTGAGCTACTAAAAACCCATCAGTGAATCAGACTTCCGCACAGCATGGGATGTTCCTTCATTACAAGATTATACACTCATTTATTTAGACTTAGATACAAATATACAGCAATTGTTGTATGTACAAAAGTTTGTAGTCCATGCAAATGACTATAGCTGTATAGCTGTATAGCTATAACGTATGTGTTGTCGGTGCGTTTGGGAGAACTTGTCCTGCAAATTTTAGACATCAGTTAGTGTAAATGTGGCTCCGTCTCTTTTTTCTTTTTTGAAAAGCACTTGAATTATGGAGCGAGCATGTAGTTGGCGCGTGTCTCAGGCCACAAAAACTCCACAGTTCTTCTTTCTCACGAGGGTTTATTGAAACCTTTCTTGAAGTTACAACAAAAAAAAAAAAACTGTGCAGCAATCCAAAGTTAGGCTATAATCGTTTGCACGATTGGCACGGTCAAAAACTAGTGCGCTCTCCTCGCCTCCATAATCATAACTGAACCAAATTATGCTCGTATCACATTATGCACGTCTCAGCCAATAAGAAGAGAGCAGCTGTTACTAGACACTCTTATACCTCAAATACTATATATAAAGGATAAATCCAACAAATTAAAATTATTTATCACCTTATGTGTAATTTACAAAATGGCTCTAACAGTTAGCCATACAATCTGACTAACTGTGAAGGTAAAACTGACCAGAACCCAAATATGTTATGTGGCACACAAATAATGCTTTGATCCAGAATAGTTTTTCTGTCTGTAGTTTCTCCTCATTATTCGGCAGCTTTTTTCTAAAGAAAAAGAAACATTTGGATGTGTATTTTGAACCAACTACAAGAGATTAAAACAAAACAGAACAAAAAAGTATTTTCATCACATGTACGAGACACTGCCACAGTTCGGTTTCGGTGAAAAGAGACCTCGGGCTCAGTCCCTTACGTTATCGCAGAGGAGCAACAGCACATAACCAGGTGACCCTGGTTCACACTCCAACACAGTAGGTGGCGCTAATGCACCTTAACGGGAAAAGAAGCAGCTGTAAAACGGTGGATACTCTCAACCACGCGAAACGACTCATTTCGCTACCAGAATGTGATTCATTAAGTCTGGTTATGTTTGGAAAGTGTTGAAGAGCCACACAATTAAATAGTTTTATTCCCATTCTCGTTAGCTGAGAGCTAAAGTGGAAGTTAGCAAGCTAGCTCAGCGGAAGTCTATAGAGTGCCCACTTCTGGTTTCTTCCTGAATACGAATAACAAATTTTAAAGCAGATATCAGTGGAATGTTTTTGTTAATATAAGTCCTAAATAGTCCTATTTTCCGTCAGCAATCACTTACATGGAGTGTTTCAGCCGTAACACGAGTCTCTCCGTCACTCTGCTCTGCTGTAAACCAGGAGAAAATTTTCCTTGTGGGATACAAGTGTTATCCAATGAGGAGAGAGAACGGCATGAAGGGCTGTGTGTGCAGCCAAGGGGTGCGCGTGAATGTGGTGACGTAGCACGAGGACCAATAGATGCCTGACGAGGGCGGGGGCTGCTAACTCATGGTGCGTTCAAGGAAACTCGTACTTTGTGTTTTTCCTTCCTGTGAAGTCATACCAGTTCGATCTGGTACGAGTTCACGGGTCGGAAGTTACGTGAGGCCGTTATCGTGCACTTTCACAGACAAAAGGACGGTAAAAACACGGGCTACCTGGAACGCTACAAAGTTGTAGTTTTGACTTGAAGCTGTAACTTACAGTTTCAAAAGCCTGCCTTGAACGCAGCATTCGCCGAAACGGCTGTGCCGCTGATATCTGCTTTAAGTTTTTTTTAAAAGCCTGAGTTTGAACTTGAATACAAATAGTGCACTGGATCTACACCCCTAGTGGGTAACTGATGAACACCACATGATGAGGCCTATTATGAAGGTAAGTGACAATTTAATATCACCTTACTCACCTTGCTGAATGTACTGTATGAATGTTTGGTGGTGGTCAGAGGGTGTGTTTGGCACACAATGGCAGCCATGCTTCTGTCAGTCTGCCCCAGAACAGCTGTGGCTACGTAGCTGACCACCACCGGTGTGAATGTGGTATGAATGAATAATGGTTTCTGTGAAGCGCTTTGAGTGCCAAGGAAAGTGCTACATTCAAGCCATTATTATGATTATATTAGCCCAGCTATGCTAACATTAGCACAAGATAGCCACAAGTATTAGTATGCACTGAAATCTCAGCTCCACAATCAGTGGACTTGCAATTATACGTGACTTTTCTAATCTACTTTACACTGTACATTCTACATTTTTGCACATGTCTATCTATTAATCACACAGCATCATTTATACACCAATGGGTAAAATTTGGGTTCAGAATCTTGCCCAAGGACACCTGGACATGTGGACTAGAGGAGCTGGGGATCAAATAGCCAACATTGTGGTCAGTGGAAACCCCGCCTCCTGAGCCACAGCCAACCTATTTTTGGATTAGCCAGGAGACAGTGAATTTGCTGACATTTGAATCCATTCTTTGTTGTGGAGTCTTTCTTATTCCACTGCAACCCCCAAACTAATAGGCTAATGATAATAATAATATACTTTATTTCTAATGCACTTTTCATCAAAAAAGATTTCAAAGTGCTACAAAGTTAAAAGCAAAGTAGCCCATAAAAAGCACACAAAATTTATTGTCAAAGACAAAATAACTGAAACTGAATATTTTCTACCTCCACAGTGAACAGTTGACTAGGTGTTCTCTTCACCAAATGGTGCTACCTTTATTCCTTCCAAACACAGCTTTAATTTGTATCTGCCCATACAGCACTTGTTTCAGGTGTTGCTTGCAGACTACAAAGATTGACACTGATGAGTTTGCAGGTAGGTTTTTCATTTAATGATCCTTTCACATAGCCTGACAAGCCAGACTATATCATTAAAATGTATAGTCTGGCAACGACCGGTAGACCTCGGCTCAATCCAGGGGGCGGGATGAAGGCTGTCTTTCAAACTGCCTCTGCACGCAATAGGGTAACGCTACGACCAATCAGGGTTAGGGTTAGGCAGAGCAGTAGATTATAACAGAGGGTTACATGCTGCTATTCCGACATGCCGCTATTTCGACATTGACTTCTAATTGTCGGATTAGCGGCATTAACATTATTTTTCAAGCGTCCCACTGTTCCGACATTTTTTTTTTCATTGTCAGAGTAGCGGCACTTTACTATTTTTTCAAACATTCCGCTTTTCCGACATTGATTGATTACATTTTTGTTTTTGCATCTGAGACACTGTTTCTCATACATCGGCTGTTAGAGAAAAGAAAAAACAAACTCTAGTGTGACGTCCGGCAAGAATCAAACTCACCAAGTTTAAAAACACAGCAGCAGTGCACACTGATCTGCAGTTATTATTCTGTCACCTGTTTTTGTTTTGTTTTGTTTTTTTTGTTGAAGTGTCACAAGTTCTAGGCTTATTATGGGACAGGCTTTTAGAACAAACCTTAGCCCAGCAAAAATGGAAAATATATAGTCTGACTCAATATAATCAAATGGTTCTGTTGTTTGGCCACTGTTTAGAATCATAATATAGGCTACTGTAAGGAAAGAATCGATCCAGAGCAGTTTTCATTTACAAGTTTAATCAGCACCAATAAACTTCTTAAATAAACGTAAACAGTCTATAACTCTGGTCAGGTCGGACCAAGGCTTCTTTTTTTTCTTTCTTCTGCAGGAGTAACAAGGTGTGCAGGTGTGTTGTGTGCACGTGAGAAACAGAGAGAGAGAGAGAGAGAGAGACAGAGAGAGAGAGAGAGAAAGAGAGAGACGGTCTCAGTCACAATCAGAGGCTCTGACACCAATATAAACAAAAACAAAGGACTTGTATGTAAAAATCCGATGTTCAGCAGCAGGGAACAGCAACCACAAATTATAAAATATCATTTTATTGTCATTGCAACAATTTTTCAACTTCGGCCACCAGGCCCCAGACGCTCAGCTGCAGGCTTCTGTGTCGGAATAGCGGTACCAAAAAGTGTCGGATTACCGGTATGTCTAGATAGAGGGATGTCGGAATAGTGGCATGTCTAAATAGAAACATGTCGGGATAGCGGGATGTCTGAATAGCGAGCGGACCCCATAACAGAGTGGCGACAGCTTTTGATCTCGCCGCCCGCGTGGTCACGTGGTTCATGTAGCTCCCAATACAGCCATAGCAGTAAAGCTGATAAAACATGTTTTGATGCTGGCTTTAGCGCTGTTAACACGTCACCGTTCTGACAGTTTTTCATGCGAGAAAGTCACAGTTTAATCCGAAGTCTGTGGTCAGTTTGCATCGTTTGTTTGGGAGGAGTGCAGAGTCTGTGTGAGCTTCAACCGAGGACCAGGGCAGCGGCTGACAGAGCTGCAGCAGCCGCTCTACGGACCTCATCTGCCGGCGGCTCTGTCCCGCTAACAACGAGCCAAGTAACGTATCCGCACGCTTTCAAGGTTTACCGCTGGCTGGTTAAACTCTTTTTAGGAGATTAATGTTGGTCTCATTGATTAAATTTAACAACTGTGGCGGCAGTGGCGTTAGTTTGTTTGAATGAAAAGTGACCAGGACTGCCTCTGGGCTACGGACTGAAATCACCACCTTGTTTAATCTGCCGCTCTGGGGTTAGGTTTTCACTTTTTTACCAGCGGAGCAAGCTGGTAGATTAAACTTTTCCCATATCCCGTCAGCAAAACACCAAATACATCCTTCTTCGGAATAACTGTCAGTTTCTTGCTCAACTTTTAAAGAAAATGACTAGTTTAATTCTTTCAAAGTTGATGCTCCAAACGATTCCTTTGCCAAAGCCATCTTGTCATGTTTTTCACCGTTGCAAGTATGTCGTCATCGCATTAAGCCCGCCCAACGACTCAATAAACAGATGGAGCGCTGTGATTGGTGAACACAATCGGTGTTCGAGACTCAACAAGTTCCTATGGCTCGTTGCTAGACCCACCTACGGAGCAAATATTTTTGCTGTTACATAGGCCTCAATTATTGTTTGAATTTATTAAAGCATACGTCAGCTGAATGTTTTTATTAATATAAGTCCTAAATAGTCCTATTTTCCGTCAGCAATGACTTGCATAGAGTGTTTGGTCTCTCCGTCACTCTGCTCTGCTGTAAACCAGGAGAAAACTTTCCTTGTGGGATACAAGTGTTATCCAATGAGGAGAGAGAACGGCATGAAGGTCACGTGTGGGACGAGGACCAATAGATGCCTGACGAGGGCGGGGGCTGCTAACTCATGGTGCGTTCAAGGCAACCTGTAACTCATGTTTTTCCGACCTGTGAAGTTGTACCAGCAGTGTTGCCAACTTGGCAACTTTGTCACTAAATCTGGCGACTTTCCAAACTCTCTTTTTTTGTCAAAAGCAACTAGCTACAAATCTAGCGACTTTTTCCAGTGATATTACCTAACGTTTCTGGACCTGAAAGCACGTTATTAAAGCTGTTTTTAACGAGCAGCGGAGCTGCTGCGAGCACTCACTGGTTGTCAGTTGGTGTCACAGAGCTGTCTCCGCTGCATTCAGAGACGCACTGCTCCACACCATAAACACATAGAGAGCGCCGCTGCCGGCTGCATTTAGTGACTTCTAGTGACTTTTACGACAGCCAATAGCGACTTTGCTTACTGAGGAGTTGGCAACACTGCGTACCAGTTCGATCTGGTACAAGTTCACGGGTCGGAAGTTACAAGTGGCCGTTATAGTGACTTTCACAGGCAACAGGTCGGAAAAACACGAGTTACAGGTTACCTGGAACGCTACAAAGTCGTAAGTCGTGACTTGAAGCCGTAATTTACGGTTTGGCTCACCCTTCTCTCTCCTAACCTTTCTGTGTCTCTCCAGGATCTTATCCAAATAAAGGCCAAAAATAGTAAATTTCACTCATTATCTACTCAAGAAATTTGAATTTTGGGTGAACTATCCCTTTAAGCTGCTATCAATATTCATCACATCAATGCCATCAAACACCAACGTGAAAACAATGTAACTTTGAGAAAGAGGTCAGTGATGAGCCTATAGAGAGTGTTCACCTGGGTCTGCAGTTTCTCCTTTACAGATATGAATCCAAACTCCACCATGTAGGTCACTCTTCCCACTCTCTTCCTCTCATTCAGCTGTTTTCAGCTAAAAGGCTGGTTATGAACAGGAGACTTTTTTTTGATGATAGTTATACAAAAATAATCAAATGTAATGCTGCGAAAGGATCTCTGGGTGCATCACTACAAGCAACCCCTTTACAGTACAATGTCGCAATGTAATCCACTGATACACTGCAAATACAATGAATATACCAGTAAGCATTCATCTGCCTCCTTCAGTTATCAATCACTCTTTTGGTACGTACCTTACCCACATTTGAATAGAGGTTCTCATCATTTTCATGTATTCAAATTATAAACCCTAACCCTACATTTTCTGTTACATTTTCTTTTAAATAATTTTTTTAATTGAAGATTGGGTAACACTTTACTTGACGCCTATCTCTGTAACACATGAGTTATAATGCAGTTATAGCACTCTATAACGATAGTTGTAAACACTCATAAATGATCATAATGCTTCATAACAATAATCATAACAACATTTTATCTTGACTTATAAGGTCAGGTATTATAATAGGTTATAATTGTTAGTAACTCACTGACAATGACCACATTGATAATGCATTATAAATATAGTTATAATGTGTTATAATTGGCTTATAAATCTGTATAACTATCATTATAAACACTAAATCACGTAAGACTTTATAATAATAAGCATAAAACATTATAGAGCATTTTATAATGGCTTATAAGGTCTTAGTATTATAATAGTTATAATGCTCTATAATGTGTTATGCTTATTATTATAAAGTGATTAATGAGTGTTTATAATGATAGTTATACACGTTTATAACCCAATAATAACACATTATAACTATATTTATAATACATTATAAATGTGGTCATTGTCAGTGAGTTACTAACAATTATAACCTATTATAATACCTGACCTTATAAGTCATGATAAAATGCTTTATAGTGTGTTATGATTTATTGTTATAAAGCATTATGATCATTTATGAGTGTTTATAACTATAGTTATACAGTGTTATAACTGCATTATAACTCATTATAAGTATGGTTATAATGTGTTATAGAGATAGGCGTCAAGTAAAGTGTTACTGGTGATTGTTTTAGCAACTATCTTAAAGTTCACAGTCAACAATAATACCACCTTTTGGTTGTGCAGACACATACGGTATGTATGCTAGAAGTATGTATGTGCTTTATATATATATATGGTTATATGGAATTATCTAACCCTCTTTCTATCTTTGTCTATCTTGTCAGCCAATGTCTCTCCATCCCTCTCTCTCTCTCACTCTTCTCTGTCTTCATCATGCACTCTCGCGCCCTCCTCTCCTCTGTGTCTGCCAGCCAGACGCTCTCAATATAGCTCTGCTCATAAACACAGAGACGGAGGGAGAGAAAGAGGCGGCAAGAGAGTGAGAAAAAGGCTCCTGTGACAGTAATAAAAATGAGTGAGGGGCAGGGGAGAAATGGAGATTGGGGTGAACGAGTGGGAGGAGAGAAGGAGGGGGGAGAGGACACCCTCATGTAGAGCAACCTAAAGTGTGTGTCTATATGTGTGACCTCAGCTGTAGAGTGTGTGTGTGTGTGATAGAGAGAGCAAGAAGTACAGAGAGATGGATCAAGCAAAGCAGAGTGATAAGGCAATGAGCAAGACAGTGGGAGAGAGAGGAGAGAGGAGAGGAGAAGAAACGCAAGAAATGACGCAAGACGGCAGGAGAGAGGAGGCTGAGGAAATGAGAGAGGGTGACAAAAAAAGATACAGGTGTGAAGTGGTAAATCAAGGAAGGAGGAGAGAGCTGGGGTGAGAGAGGTTGAGGAAGAGGAAGAGCGGGGGAAAGGAGAGCAAGGCACAAGAAGATATCTGGGCTCAGAGCAGCAGCTTTGAAGGCCAGCCTGTCCTACTTTAACCACTCCTGTAAATAATGAATTTTGTGGCTGCACACACACACACACACACTCTCACAAACACACATGTGCACAGGACACTCAAACATTCTGCCCTATTCTCGCCTCTCAAATATTTTCTAATTAGTTTGACAGGTTTAAGCAGGAGACAGGATGACAAGGCCTGGTATGTACATGCCTGGTGTGGTGTGGTCAGAGTGAGGGCAGCAGCCGTTTGTTCGCGTGCAGACAAGGTGGACGTGAACATAACAGCACCCCTCACTGACCTGAGTAGGAAACCCCGTGACACGCTTTACTACATTCTTCTAGCGCCCTCTAAGGGATATGGTATGCAACACCTCGAACAGCAGGGCGCTGTCTAATGTGACACAACTTTTAACCATAGTTTAACATTTGTCGTGCTTGTCTCTTAAAGGGACAACGAGGAGTTTTGGAAAAGCCAAGTGTTTTCACACGACATTTTTTAGCGTCCGCGTGCACCGTGAAATTCTTTGACTCTTTGATTTGAAGACAGACTCATGTTTTCATTCATCAAGAATTGAAATTGAAATTGAAATCAGAGGTTGGTACTGTCATAGCTCTGACCATAAACAGCGATTCGGTGACGTTATTATCATGACCCGCCGGGCAGGGGGGGCGACCGCCATTCCGAAGGACCGCCATTCCGACGGTCTGCCAGTCCGAAAATTCCCGAAGGTCCGTCATTACGAACTTCCCGAGGGGCCGCTGTTCCGAATGTGTTTTATTTTGAAAATTGACCGGATTCTCTCGTGGTTTGACTTCCTGCCCGGCTTGACCTTTTAAAGGAGTCATAACCTGTTTTTTTACGTATCCAGCGCCCCCTTCCCCCTCCCCAATCTCCCTCCCCCTCCGCCTCCAAAGTTTCACCCAGGTGCTTGTTCTGATGCAGCCTTTTTCCTCCTGCTGAAAATAAATGTCCTTGCTCTGCAATGTAGAAAGGAGTTGGTTAAGTTTAGTAAAAAGATTAGGTAGAGGCCAATAAAATCACTATTAATAGGTGTCTCCCCCGGGAGTCGAACCCTGATCTACCGCACCAAAAACGCATAGGCCTACTTCAGGTTCGGAATGGCACCCTCTTTTTCAGGTTCGGAATGGCACCCGTTTCCCATAAATAATTAAGGGTCGTCATTCCGACAAATGAAAGTAAACGTTCGGAGTGGTGGCCCTTCGGAATGGCACCCTGGAACCCCGGGCAGCATCCGTGAAACAGGAAATGCTGGTCATTTCCGCCACCACTAATAATAACAAAATAACGATAGAGACAAAATGATATATTTATCGAAAATGGGCCCATTAACAAGTGTGGGTAACGTAGATTCATCCACATTAATATGAGACTTTTTTACTGTCGTGGAATTTTTCGCTGGAGAAACTCCTCGTTGTCCTTTTAAACACCATAGCTGGTATGCAAGTCAGGCACACGGTGGCGCAACACTGCACCCAGCCAATCTGGCAATTTGGTAGACCGAGGTGCACCGAGAGGCGGCGCAGCAGGGGGAGGTGTCACACATTCAGCTTGGCACAGTGGCAATTTCGCGGCAAAAGGCAGCGCTGAAAGCTGGCCAGCTCCAACCTGGTCCACTCTACGCAAGGCCAAGCACAGCTGGACAAGTGGTCGTTTGGCTGACGGGCGCACATTGCGTGCACATCACCAAGACCTCACAGGCAGGTTTCCAGAATGTCAGGCACATTTCAATGCAATAGAGAATGTGAAGTTACGTCACGCCGTCTTTGGAGGATCGCGGATGTAAACACTTGCTCGCCCCCCCTGAAAAAAGTTCCCAAAATCACTTAAAAGTAATGATGGTGGGACAGTACTGCTGCATAAAAAATGCCAGTGTTGTATGCACTAATACGAAAAACGAGATAGTTCACGATGTCTGGATAAGTCAGTGGAGGGAGTGAATCTGGATAGATTTACCTTTGTTTCTTGTTAAATTTGAGTTTATCACAATGCGTTCCTCCTTCATTTCCCTTCCCCTTCTCCA
The DNA here is from genome assembly GCA_030347415.2 of Decapterus maruadsi. Taxonomy (NCBI): domain Eukaryota; kingdom Metazoa; phylum Chordata; class Actinopteri; order Carangiformes; family Carangidae; genus Decapterus; species Decapterus maruadsi. The sequence continues at coordinate 1,085,851 of CM064887.1, forward strand.
TCTCTTTTTTTGTCCGTCTTCCTCATCTCTTTTACGTCTTGCTCATTTTCCTCCGTTTTTCCCACTCTGTTTACTGTACGTTTGCGTTCCTCCAAAGATGGCGCCGACATCCCACAACGCCAAAGCGGCGTGACGTCAGCTTCACATTCTCTATAAATAAACACAACCACTACTTTTTAATCTAAGTAACTGAATCAGCAGGAGTATACAGGAGTATAACCAACTCACTCAGTATTCCTCTGCACATGAGGAGGAATACTGAGTGAGTTGGTTAGTCCAAGATAAGCAGGAGGTTAGTGTTATGGTTAGAGGGTTATTTGATCATTGTATTAAAAGTAATAAAATAATTATTTTTCCTGGCAATTAGTTACTTTTATAATGTAGTAATTCATGTAATAATAATACTTTTTGGAGAAAGTAACCATACTAATTACTTTTTTAAAGTTACATGCCCAGCACCAATAGTTAGCACATTTTATATTGAGTTACTCCTCTGCCTCTTTTAGCAATAATGGTAGCATACCATGCTACCAACTACCAATAGTAGCATAGCCTACCATACTACCAACGGTAATAAACGGTCAAAAATCCTTAGCTGCTGCTAGTGCAAGCTGGCCTGATTTTGGACATGCAGCAAAGTTTGCATGAACACTGTGATTTGTGTGGCCGCTGACCGCTGAGGTCTAATATCCTCATTTAGTTTTACTCGTCCCCCTGTACTGTGAGACATGTGATTGTTCATGGCTGCTGAACTGAAGCATCATAGGTGTGGACCATAAGCCCAGATGTCAATACTCTGAAGAGATGAGAGTTAATTGAACAGAGATGAATAAAGATTCTTTGTAGTTTCATCATGAATTCACCTTGCCATTACTCCAAATTGATCCCCTGTTAATATAAAAATATTGATTAGCCACTGTCACAGTGTTCTGTTCACCCAGACAGTCGTCCAATCTGAGTGTTTTCTGTCTGTTGCTAATCCTCTGGACTGCTGCTCTTGCCACCTGAATGTTTCTAACTGTTGACTGTGTCTGCCTACCTACCTATACTTACCTACCTACCTACCTACCTGCCTGCCTACCTGCCTGCCTGCCTACCTACCTACCTGCCTACCTGGCTGTCTATAAAGTTCTATAGCACTGTGCAAAATTGCTGATCCTGTCAAATCCAAATCTATTTCCACTCCAAATCTTAATCTGATGTATACCTAGGGGGCAAAGTCACATTTTTTTGGAAAACAGACACGGAGCGTTGTAAAAGGTTGTCCACCAGAAATGATATCTAGGACCTTCAAGGATTAAAACCTTGGGTCATTTTGCTGGCGAAAGTATGTAACTGCAAATACTTAGGTACTACAATGGCATAAAGAGTCATACAACTATAACATTTGGCAGAGAGTATCTTGACACATAGGGGAAGGCAAGAAAAAAAGATTCTGTGGTTTGTTGCAACTTGATTTTAAGATATCACCCTCAACATCCCAAAAAAGACCAAAAAAACAACTGCTCATGAAAATTATTATTTTTCAGCACTTTATGGAGGACATCTATACCTAATACATATATAGAAAAATTCTTTAATTCATAAGCTTCCATTTGAGTCCAAGCTAGCCTTTCTATCTCAAAACCCCCACTTGCTGTGGCCGACGGTCTTCTCTCTCTATCTGTTCATTTTGGGGAGATCCCGGAATACAATGTATTCTAATGGGGCCAGTTAACATGGAGGTTTTCACTATAGGTGTTGCATTGTTTGGAGACAACCTGTAGCTTTCCAGTAGCTAGTAGAAAGGCTAGCTTGGACTCAAATTGAAGCTTATGAACTAAATAAATTTTCTATATATGTATTAGGTATAGATGTTCTCCATAAAGTGCTGAAAAATAATAATTTTCATGAGAATTTGTCAGTTTTTTTGGTCTTTTTTGGGATGTTGAGGGTGATATCTTAAAATCAGGTTGCAACAAACCCCAGAATCTTTTTTTCTTGCCTTCCCCTATGTGTCAAGATACTCTTTTATAGTTGTATGACTCTTTATGCCATTGAAGTACCTAAATATTTGCATTTACATACTTTCGCCAGCAAAATGACCCAAGAAGAGGGGCTTTGGACCCCGTAGCTTTCCTGCAGCTAGTTGACCGGGTTGTCCACCCAGGTTTTAATCCTTGAAGGTCCTAGATATCATTTCTGGTGGACAACCTTTTACAACGCTCCGTGTCTGTTTTTTTGCTTTGCCCCCTGGTATTTATTCAATAATATATTCCATTCAATAAAGCAACTAAGCAATGAAGCATCAAATAATTATTATGTTTACACCATTGCAATATCGCCACTACAAGAAATAAAGCAAATGTTCCACTGAACAGTGCTGTGTTATCTGTGGTGATCTAGTTTGAAAGATGTATAGAAACGGCCTGCAGTGGAACTATGACTAAAGCAGTTGCACTGTGTCACTGAGTCCAGTCTGTGTCTGTATGTGTCATGTGTATGTGTGTCTTTATTTAGCCAATCGCCCCCAACTTCCCATTAACCTTGAGCACACAGGCATGTAAGACAGAAAGGCGTGAATGGCTGGGAGAGTGAGAGAAAGATGGAGAGTGTGAGATGGGGAAGACAACATTGTAATTACCGGCTGCATGCTGGCTGGCGATCATAGCCTCTCTCCTCCTCTCTTGTGTTTCCTCCTTTGCTCCTCCCACCGTCCTCATCTCCTGCAGACCTCTAACATCTCCTCCTCTCTCTCTGTTCTCTCACAGGGGGTCCGAACAGGCCCGTGCAGGTGGGGTGCAGCTTTTTGCACGGGGGCCTGCTGGGCAGCTGCGGAGGTACTGTAGATAACACGGCGGCTATCAGACATCTACTTACTCTTCTACACAGAAAATTGAAGAGCATGGGAGCGGCTGAGCCGGAGACAATTACAGCCATCACTGCTCTGTCTATGTAGACGATGCCTTAATCCCATGAAAGCCTGAGCAGCCTGCAGGTATTGTTTCATCTGCTCATGTTAACAGAGCCTACGACACTGTGATAGGACAAACTGTACTATATGGCTTTATACAGTATGTCCCTCTATACTCTGTTCATGCAGGTTTTTCATTTCATGTGGACCTGTTATTATAGAGATATATTTATAGAGCTGGTGTCTGCCATATTATTATTCTTGTTAAAATTATTTGTTAAATAACCCCAATTTTTCAATTTTAGCAAAAAACCATCCACTGTGTTGCATATAATCCCCAACTGGGCTCACGTTGCTGACGCCACAGCATGCTGGATATGACTGAGAAAGCTAGTAAAAGGTCATAATTTTGAAAATAAAGAGGTAATTTAATGTTAACATCTTGTTTTAGAGGGGAAATACCAAAATAAGGAACACAAAGTCTCTTATGAAGTCATACTTTTCCCACAAGTGAGGAGAAACTTAATCTTTTGACTCATCATCAGCATCATCAGCATCAGGACAATGAAACGACTGTGATGAAACTGAGTCTATTCTATTGTTAGACAGACAAACATCAGCTGCAAGAAGCACCTCAAGCTGCACTGACTGTCCTTTCGCCCATTGATTAGTTGCTTTTTCTTGAAATATCATGACTCTGTTCTCAAAAAGAACAACTTTTTCCTCCTATATATTTGTTATGTGTTTCTGCAACTTTGATTCATTCTATGTGAGCCATGATACAAGCCAATTCCAGTGAATCCATCAGACAGCTCACAATGCCCCATTATAAACACAAGTGGTACGCAGGGTTAAAGGGATACGCCAACATTTTTTTTGTGTCTTGCCTCACTCCTGAGTCCATGACCAGCAGATAGACACCATCCTTTCCACTGTGTGTGCAGTAACAAGGGAGATAGAGCTGTATCGCCTGTAATTAGCTTAGCTCAAAGACTGGAAGTGTATGGGTAGTGTTAGCCTGCCTCCTACCTGAGCTGAAATCAGTAGTCAGAAGCCAACTTCATTTTAGCCCTGTAAATATCAGCATTTCAAACATTTTTAGATGATCAGCAGTGTGTCATTAATTTGTCTAAATACCAGCTGTTTACAATTTTCTTGGGACAAATTCAGCGCTACTCAAGCTAGCCGTTGTGACCAACGCACTTTTGGTTACTTTCACAAAACAAAACACCCGTATACAGAAAACCATGGCGATAGAATTTGTGCTTTTAGCCTACTTTGAAACAGGAGGCTAACCTACCCTCGATGTAGCTAGCTTAAACCAAAATAAACCGTCTTTGCTTGAACCCTCCGTTTTGACCGATCTCGTCCTGTTACCGGCATTTGACCGCTCAAGATGTCTTACCGGAGAGTTTTGTCAGCTCTGAGACGAAGATCGGTCCGTTTAGAGTTGCTGAAGAGTTTCTCTGATGACTTTAGGTGGAGGCAGGCTAACACTACCTATACACTCGGGCCTGATCTACTAAAGGTTTGCTTGTATTAAAACATGTGCAAACATGATTCCACCCGCAAAAAAATGTGCAAGCTGATCTACTAACCTAACTACTAATATGGGCGTTTCTGCCAGAACGTGCAAAATACTGGGAGGAGTAGATGGAAATAGATTTATTTAGCACACGCAGCGTGATTTAACAAACCTGAAACAGATTGCGGTGGAAGTTTTTGCGTTTTTATTTAGTACGTTTGAAAGGCAAGTGTTATATGACACAGTTTTTTCTTTTCTTTTATTGATTTAATACCTGCCAGGGCAAAAGCTCTTACATCTCTGCATTTCCTCGCATCGGGGTCATTCCAGCAAACTGTAGCAGTTGCCGTTACGCGTCTCTCCTCCTGTGCGCTCCTCTCCTTTCCTCTCCTCCCTCTGGAGTATGCGGCTGCCCAGCTGCAGGACCGGGACTGAGAGACGTCACCTCAGTCTTCACCCCGTCTTTGATCTCTCTGGTCATTGTGTCCTGAGTGTCCCACCTGAGCTCTCTATTAATCCATCGGATCATATTCTATGTGTCCATCCAGCTCTCTGTCCACCGCGGAAACCATTACCACGCACAAAACCCTCATTTAAATACTGCGGAATGCGTGTACTGTCATTTAGCGTGTTACTCTTAGTAGATCACCTGTTTTTCATGCGCTAACCAGACACGCAAATTTTTACCAAGGAGCTCTATCTCCCTTGTTACTGCACGCACAGTGGAAAGGATGGTGTCTATCTGCTGGTCATGGACTCGGGAGTGAGGCAAGACATGTAAAAAAAAAAGTTGTCGTATCCCTTTAAGCAGGAAGGACTCTCCTGAAGGGACTGGGGTTAGATCCTGGATCCACGGCTCGTCCTTATACTGGAAGTATTGAACTATTCATGAGTGGAGGAGCCTCCTGTTCCCCCCTCACTGAGAGTGTGAGCTGAGACAGAAGGCTGGCAGGAGGAGGGTGGGACGCTGCTGTGTTTCATACTGCAGAATCTGGAGAGAGTGAAGGGCAAGTTTCCCCTCTCTGCAGCTGCAGTGGAGGTTAGAAACAGAGGCGATTCTAGAGTCTGTTGGGGCCCCAAGCAAAATTTTCAGTGGGGCCCTTCTGACTAAACAATAACAATAATAATCTTCTAAATAATCTGACGCCAACGAAAGATGTATGGAACCAACGTTTTTTATATTCAAAATGTGCATAAATGTCAAGAACAATAAAAACAATATAATAACTAACTAAATATAAATACAAATATAAAATACAAATTTAAATAACAGAAATAACTTGAAAATATACAAAATTTGCAAAACAATGATTACAAACCCACACAATTCTCATCGGCACTGGCTCTAAAAGTGCTTCTTACGGGCCTTGGCTGCAGCAAATCCAGAAACAATGTCCTCCAGATCCAAAGCCCTTCTTACATTGCGCTCTATTGACAGGAGAGCCAGTCCTGCAAGTCTCTCCTGAGACATGGTTGACCTGAGATATGTCTTTATTAGTTTCAAGGAGGAGAAACTTCTCTCTCCCGAGGCAACAGTGACTGGAAGAGTCATGAGCAGGCGAAGGGCAATGCTGAGGTTCCCATACAGATCAAGAAGCCGTTCTCTGTAGATGTAGTTCAGCATATCTTCTGGGGAGACAGAGGCTTCATCAGGAAAAGCATGGACAGCAGCCCTGATCTCAAGAACCAAATCTTCAGAATCAATGTCATGTAGCTTTTTCTCCAGTTTCTTGCAGCTGTCTTCAAGTTTGCCACTCTGAATAGTCTTGGACATATTTTCTTTGGAGAAGATAAAACCATAAAGGTCATAAACATCCTCCATTTTTGAAAATCTTTCGTTCAAACTGGTGAGGGCTGTGTCCACTAGGGGCAGAAAAAGCTCTCTGTTAAAGTGCTCATCTGGAGTGGACTGGGTTTCTTCTGTGCCCTCATACAGGAACTGCCTGGTTGTTTTGCGCTTTCTTTTTTCAGGAAATGTCATGTCAATCTCAAGTTTTTCTGCTATCTCTCTAGCATCAGTCTTAGAGGCAGCTAGCCCATCTTCCCTGAATTTCTCCAGATACACTCTCACTGTGCTTGTTTCTCTTTTAAGTGTTTCAAGTGAAACAGTGGGGCTCTGGAGAATCTTGCTGACGTGGTTGATCTGATACAATATGTTGTACCAGATTACAGTGCACAGTACAAAACTCCATGTCATGAGTTCATCCTTAATGCTGGTTGCTGTGGACAGTGTCTCTGAGTCCTTCTTCTGCACTGCAAGTGTTTGGAGACCAGACAAAGCTTGTATGACATCTGGCAGGTGGTAACGCACCACTTTAACACTGTCAATCCTAGCCTCCCATCTGGTCACTGACAAAGACTTTACTGTTAACTGTTTGACATGTTCCTGTAGAACTGCCCAGCGTTGCACAGAGGAGCTGAAAAGATTGTACAGTCTCTGGAGAACACCAAAAAAGGAAATGGAGATGACTGACGATTTTGCAGCATCTGCAACGACCAGATTTAGAGTGTGACTACTGCATGGGACGCACAGTGCCTTCTCATTCATTTGCAATATTCTTGCTTGAACCCCTTGTTTATGTCCCATCATGTTGCTCCCATTATCGTAGGATTGTCCACGGCAGTCCGCAATGCTCAAGCTCAAGTTGTTCAGTTTCTCCAGTAGTGTGTCACACAGACCTTTGCCAGTAGTGTCTTGAACATCCACAAATCCTACGAAATGTTCAGAGATAGATGCACCAACTGATGGCTCGCAGTTAACCACTCTCAAGACAACAGATAGTTGCTCAGTGTGGCTAATGTCAGGAGTACAGTCCATTATGACAGAAAAGTACTTTGCTTTTTTCACCCTTTTGACTATCTCATCAATTATTTTGTCTCCAATTTGTGCTATGATTTCATTTTGGATTTGACTGCTGAGGTAGTGCACCTTTGTTTCCTTGTTTTGAATCCTCCTCAAATGCTCATTCATGACTGGATCAAACTGTGCCATTAATTCCACCTGTGACAAGAAATTGCCATTGTGTGGGTCATATAGCACATTTGTTTGGCCTCTCAAAGCGAGGTTCCTTTCAGCAAGGTGGCATATTATGGCAACCACTCTGAGTATGACACCTCTCCAGTGCTGCATCTCAAGGTGCATTAAATCCTTGTTAAGCTGATCGATTGCCGTTTTAGTTTTGAGCCTCATTTGGAGTTCATGCCAACTTGTCATGCAGGTAATGTGTGTTTTGGAATATTCATGATCCTTTAGATGTCCAGCCAGATTCCTCCAGTTTCTGAAACCTCCTTTGGTAAGTGCATTTTCTTGTTTACCAAAAAGTTTGCACGCAAAACAGAAGACAGAATCTGTGCTAAGTGAATAAAGAAGCCATGTTCGCTGTATCTTCTCCCCATTTTTCATTACCATTTCGTAGTTTTCTTTTGTGAATCTACGTGGATTTTTCTCAGAATTCTGGGGGAAAACTACATCTCTGATCTGTATGGGTCCTTTTGTGACTAATGCGCACAGTTCGGTATGGCTTAGAACAGTTGGCCATTCTGCAGGATCCTCTGATGTGGTCAAACCTGTTTTAGTAGCAGGGCACGCATCATGATGAGGGATAGGAGGTGCTGTCCCGCTGGAGGTGGATGTTGCTGGAACTGCTATGACAAAAAATAACAACAGAGTATATATATGTCATAAAGAACTGTTACAGGACATGTTACGTGTTATCAATTGAAGTAGACTCTATTGAACTCACAGTCATCAGTGTTGTCACTTTGAGTGGGCGCTCGATGTGCCTCTGTTGGTGCCTCTTCCTGCCCAGTGGCCACTGTCCCACAGGAGGAAGATGTTCCTGGAACTGCTATGACAAAAAATAACAACAGAGTATATATATGTCATAAAGACCTGTTACAGGACATGTTACGTGTTAACAATTGAAGTAGACTCTATTGAACTCACAGTCATCAGTGTTGTCACTTTGAGTGGGCGCTCGATGTGCCTCTGTTGGTGCCTCTTCCTGCCCACAGGAGGAAGATGTTGCTGGAACTGCTATGACAAAAAATAACAACAGAGTATGTCATAAAGACCTGTTACAGGACATGTTACGTGTTAACAATTGAAGTAGACTCTATTGAACTCACAGTCATCAGTGTTGTCACTTTGAGTGGGCGCTCGATGTGCCTCTGTTGGTGCCTCTTCCTGCCCAGTAGCCACTGTCCCACAGGAGGAAGATGTTGCTGGAACTGCTATGACAAAAAATAACAACAGAGTATATATATGTCATAAAGACCTGTTACAGGACATGTTACGTGTTAACAATTGAAGTAGACTCTATTGAACTCACAGTCATCAGTGTTGTCACTTTGAGTGGGCGCTCGATGTGCCTCTGTTGGTGCCTCTTCCTGCCCACAGGAGGAAGATGTTGCTGGAACTGCTATGACAAAAAATAACAACAGAGTATGTCATAAAGACCTGTTACAGGACATGTTACGTGTTATCAATTGAAGTAGACTCTATTGAACTCACAGTCATCAGTGTTGTCACTTTGAGTGGGCGCTCGATGTGCCTCTGTTGGTGCCTCTTCCTGCCCACAGGAGGAAGATGTTGCTGGAACTGCTATGACAAAAAATAACAACAGAGTATGTCATAAAGACCTGTTACAGGACATGTTACGTGTTATCAATTGAAGTAGACTCTATTGAACTCACAGTCATCAGTGTCATCACTTTGAGTGGGCGCTCGATGTGCCTCTGTTGGTGCCTCTTCCTGCCCAGTGGCCACTGTCCCACAGGAGGAGGATGTTCCTGGGACTTAAATAACAAAAATAATAATAAACATAATGACTCTTTACAGGGCATGGCATATGCTATAAATTAGAGAGGAATACTACTGGACTTACGATTTTCATCTTCAGCAGGGGGGGGCACAGCTGTCTGTTTGGTCACAAATTTAAGTAATGATCCTGGAGAGAGATACGAGAGAGATTTTTAATTGTTCTCCTTGAGCATAGCTTTCATTATTCATTGCTGACAGCATTCATAGATTATTGCTTAAATGCTGTTTCCAAATCACTCCAAATATGTGGTACTTCAACAAACACCCATTTTCCACACAGCAGACAAACACAGCAAGCATGGACACAAGTAAACTACAATAAATACTGAATAAAAAAGTAAAAAGATAAGAAAAGAAAAATGGTTGCATATATAAATAGCTGTTAAGGGGGCTGCAATAGAGATATTGTAATATTGAATAGCCTACTCCATTTCAAAACTGTAACATAATACAGTAAGTTTGCTTATTTACTTTCTTCTACCCTAATACAGTAGCTAGCAAATTAATACTATTACTTTGCTAGCTCTATTAATTTAATAGGGTCAAGGAGGACAGGACAGCAACTAACGTTAGGTGACACTTGCATTTCTTTTTTTTTCTTGACCAAAGTGACCATAACCGCGTCCATGGCAGTGGCCAGGCAGCCGCACTTGAGTTGGTCACGGCCAATGGAGTGCGGCTGGTCCAGCTCAGTTTGCAAACTAACCGAATGTGAATTAAATGTTACCGTTTTTACATTTCAAACATAACGTTAGACTAATAGGGGACACTTCAACAGCAGCAAACATTGCTAGCATTAGCGTCTGTTGGTCACGTTCTGAAGCTAATGTTAGCTCAGGTCGGGCTCCCGTTAGTTACACAAAGTAACACCATTTAATGTTACTGTTAATCTTATGCTTATATCATTATCTGCTCCACTTACCACTTTCTTTCTTTCTTTTTTCTTCATTTTCTTTTTTTTTCTTCCTCTTCTCACTGCCAGATGGATAACTCCTATTCATTTTCCATCAGCTTCTTTTCTATAGCAGTCCACAGGTTGACGTGAGGTGGACTGATTGACATGGGGCCCCGTTCAGGAGGTTTCAAGATGTCAATGCAAATCGCCCATTGTTGTTTATTCACACTTTATTTTTATGAGGAGGTCGGTTGAAAAAAAAGTATCTTTTTTAATTCTGTCTTCCATTGTGGTCTTTAGTGGCGGCGGTGGCGGCGGGGGCGGGGGGGTCAAATTGATTTTTTAAACATTCATAAAACAGCTCTCGGGCCGAGTCTCGGGGGCCCCCTGGCAACTCGGGGCCCCAAGCAGTTGCCTGCCTTGCCTGTTCACAAACAGCGGCTCTGGTTAGAAACATCAGGTCTCTGCGTGGCGTCTCCCAGAACCAGCGCCAGGGATTTCTTAGAGGACAGATGAGGGGAACTGCAGCACAGCATGCAGCAGGGCCCTCACAACAAACTGTGATTCACCTCAGAGTGTTAACGGCTTTATCGAACATAACCATGTGTGTCAGCCTGCGGTTGTTGGTCTACTCTGAGGAAAGTTTTCTGTGGAGTCATACATTCTAAAGTCAGTGGAGCCTATAGACAGGTGCATATAACAGAATGATTCTTGTCTGTTGGCTGCAGCCACCTGTAGCTTTATGTTGTTTATACATCTCTGCCTTCTGCTTTATTCTTCTGCTAATTCTATAGACATGTCAGCTGTTTGACTTATAGGACTACATAAAATCCATGGAGAACCACCAAGGTGTCCAGGTGTCTCTGTTTCGTCCCATTAATAGCAGAAGTCAGGCACAACAATAGAAACACCTCAACGCACTATATTCTCCAAAGTGGTTATCCGTCCAATAATAACACTACAGCTATTTCAATGAAAACCAACATTTAAAGCAGATATCAGCGGAATGTTTTTGTTAATATAAGTCCTAAATAGTCCTATTTTCCGTCAGCAATCACTTACATGGAGTGTTTCAGCCGTAACACGAGTCTCTCCGTCACTCTGCTCTGCTGTAAACCAGGAGAAAACTTTCCTTGTGGGATACAAGTGTTATCCAATGAGGAGAGAGAACGGCATGAAGGGCTGTGTGTGCAGCCAAGGGATGTGCGTGAATGTGGTGACAGAGCATGAGGACCAATAGATGCCTGACGAGGGCGGGGGCTGCTAACTCATGGTGCGTTCAAGGAAACTCGTAACTTGTGTTTTTCCTTCCTGTGAAGTCATACCAGTTCGATCTGGTGCGAGTTCATGGGTCGGAAGTTACAAGAGGCCGTTATAGTGAACTTTCACAGACAACAGGACGGTAAAAACACGAGTTACAGGTTACCTGGAACGTTACAAAGTTGTAGTTGTGACTTGAAGCTGTAACTTACGGTTTCAAAAGCCTGCCTTGAACGCAGCATTAGCCGAAACAGCCGAACCGCTGATATCTGCTTTAATACAGGCCTGTTGTAACAGACAGTTTAAAGGGATAATAGCATTTTTTGTGTGGTTGTATGATCTACAAATAGCCTCTAAGTACTTTAATTGCAGTAGAAGACTCTCTGCACTCCTCCCGTTAGCAACGCCAGCCCATAGCCCTGCCCAGAGATTTACAATATATTCATTGTTGTGAACAGACCCAAAGAAACGGCCTCTAACCCTCCACTAACAACACTAATAAGGGAGAGATTGTGGAGCGTGTCACAACCTTTAAGTACCTTGGTGTGATCGTTGATAATAAGTTGTCTTTTAATGAAAACACAGACATTGTGTATAAAAAAAATCGCAGCAGCGACTGCATTTCCTCTGGAAGCTTAACTGTTCCGTAGTGTGCAACAAATTGATTCACTCACTCTATGGTTGAATCGGTCCTGACCTTTGCCATCATCTCTTGGTTTGGCAGTCTCAAACTTGGTGATAAAAAGAGCCTGGAACACATTGTCAAAGTGGCCAGTAAAATTATCGGGGTTACACTACCCGATCTGTCCATAATCTACCACAGGAGGATCACTCCCAAGGCCCGGGACATCATCCAGTGTCCTGAGTGACCATCCACTCCACCCTGAGTTTGAGCTCCTTCCCTCTGGCAGGAGATTCAGATTGCCAAAAGCCAAATCAAATAGACTGAAAAACTCATTCATAACACAAGCTATTACCCAACTTAATTCAAACCCGAAACAGTCATGATAGTCTTCATTTATTTATCTATTTATTTTTTACTTACTTATTTTCGATTGTACGGAACAGCTCCCAGTTTGCCCTCTGGGATACTTGTCATTTCAATGTTGTGTGGATGTGCTCTATGTTCTGTGTGTTCTGTTTTTATCCTTCTGCAACATGAATTTCCCCTTGGGGACAATAAAGCTGAAGTTGAAGTTGAAGAAGTTGAAGTATTTTCGCGGCCTAAAAGAGGTTTTACGTGAAAAAAAAATACACAGTTCCATTGTTCGCTATAATATAATTTTTCCAGCCCTTCAAAGTGCAGGAAAAACACAGCTCAGTGAGCCCTAGCCCCAGCCCTAGCCCTTAACCCTTGCCCTTGAAACGGAGCTACAAGGGGTAGGGGTAGAAAGTCAACCCATACGAATTGGGACACCACTTCAGCGGCCATACGTCATCAGTAGTCTCTGCTGGCGAGCAGACATGACAAGCTTTTGACACAAATCCTATATTCAAAACCACGCTAACTTAATAAACTAAAATAACATTTAATCAAGACTGACCGGTTCATGGTAAAACATTTATTTATTGTTGTAAATGTGGTGATTTCTGTACATAGGCTCTAGAGCCGCAGGCAGCGCTGCTCCTGCATCCAAAACACACATGAATTTAATTCAAACAAACTAATGCGACTGCCACAATTGTTACATTTCATCAATGAGAGCAGCATTTATCTCTTAAAAAGAATGTAACTACCCGGCGGAAAACCGTTAAACACCTACGAGTAAATTAATTAGCGATGGTCTTTTCTACGTTACGTCGGGAGGGTGGCCGGCTGACAAGCCCTCCGGACGGGGTGGTGTCTCCGTGACGAGCCGCTGATCTGCTCCACAGGTGGAGGCTCCACCGCGGAGCTTCACTTCTCCGAAAAAACGTCTAAACAGCCGTCATTTGGATAAACCCACTGCACATTGGGGGTCTAAATAGCTACTTTCTCGCATGAAAAGATATTAAAACTTAAAATGACGTTATAACAGCGCTACGGTGATAAATAAAACAGCTGCCGGTTGCCGCAAGATGCATTCTGGGAAACTTCACAGCCCTCGGTCATAGCCCTCGGTTTGTAGTGTGCCCCTGAAAAATCTCCGTTTCGAGGGCCAGATAGCCCTACCACTTCCCCCTAACCCTCGGCAGAATGAGCATTGGGACAGCACTACCTCTTCACGTGAACGCGCAAAACGAAGGGTTAGGGCCAAGGGCGAGGGCTAAGGGGAGAATCGGAATTCAGTGTCCAAAGTCTAAAGTCTAAGTGACATGCAGAGGCAGAGAGCCTCCAGTCTCCCTTGTAACAAGTTAAGCCATTTAAACTATAGTAAAAATGTAGCATAGGTAAGCTACATATCCTGCATAGCTTCTCTTTAAACAGATTTCAGTCATCAGATCTCTGAACAAACACTTTTTAGTTTCTTTTTTAACACTAGAACCGCCGTGAGGTCATTTTGACCTCTCTCGCTTCTTAAAATACACGTAACTTTGTTTACGTAAAACCCCTATGTCTCCCAGTTGGTGACTTTTCCTAAAAGTGTGTTCTACATCATCTTATGCGTTTTCGTGATTCTAGTATAAAAGAGAGCGAAAAAAAGAGAGGTTTTACCTAGAACCGCCAAGAGGTCATTTTGACCTCCATTCACTCTAATGCAAAAATGCTAAATGGACTGCATTTATATAGCCATATATATTATAAACCCAGACAGACACACAGTTCAAAACACTTTATGGTAATACTTGACATTCATATACACACACATACTTTACCAAAAATAACAATAGTTGTTGCTAGGCAACCAATATAGATGACTCTTTATTTTTCTACTGTTCGAATAGTGTGTGTATATAAAAATGTATAAAATTGATTTTCCAATCATTGCAATCTGGGCTAAATAATTTCCATTTAGTCACTCAGTTTGCCAGTTAGTTAGTTATAGTTAGTTATTTAGTTAGTTAGTCATTTTGACCTCATCCCACAACACAACACGAGTTCAGATACTAGAAAGTTGTCAAACAGTTAAAACAGGTCAGACAGATAAAAAACCAATATTACTCATAAACATTGAACATAACAATGACAATCCCTTGCTCTCATGAGAAATGGACATGAATTCAAAAATTTGAAACAATTTTGAAAATTTTTACATACACACACTGTTCGAAAATAGAAAAATAAAGAGTCGTCTATATTGGTTGCCTAGCAACCACTTTTGTTATTTTTTGTAAAATATGTGTATGTATATGAATGTGAAGCATTACTATAAAGTGTTTTGAACTGTGTGTCTGGCTGGGTTTATAATATATATGGCTACATAAATGCAGTCCATTTACCATTTTTGCATTAGAGTGAATGGAGGTCAAAATGACCTCTTGGCGGTTCTAGGTATACATGGAATGTTGGCGGTTCTAGTGTTAATGCATTTTAATTATTGTTGTGCTAAAGTCACCTGCTCCAAACATTGAAAATTAGCCAACTTGGCTAAACTGGCATGTTTACAGAAGTGTTTCTTAATGTGCATTGTCTCACCTATATTTAAACCAATAAACTAAACTAAACTAAACATGGGGCGGCAGCTCTACCAAGTGAGCGAAACGCCGCCCCAGCAGAACATAAATCAGCTGTTCTGCCTAGCTACCTGCACTCAGTAGCAGGGGTTGTGTTCTTTGCAGGGATTGAGTCCCCGATTGGAAAAAAGCTGATATTTTGGTCAGTAGGTAAAGTTAGGCTAAGGTGTTGTGTTGCTGCAGTGGCTCATCTTGTTAGGAGTCAGGCCTTCGCCTGTTAATCTGTTGTCCTGTCTTGTGTCATTGTTTAGCGTCCCTTTTCTTTTCTGTGTTTGTTTGTGTGTTATTGTTAAGCGTCCTTGGGTGTCTTGAAAGGCGCTATATAAATTGAAACTATTATTATTATTATTATTAGGACTGTGGTCTGTGTAATGTCTCTGTAACTGTGTGTAAACATGACAGGACTTATATATGAATATATAATATGTATTTCATCTGTGTAACATGTGTGTGTGTTTGTGTGTTTTGGCCATTACAGGGTAAGTACACAGACAGGAGAACTGATTGGCCGACTCTCCCCAGACATCTGACGAGGCGTTCTGTCAGAGTGCATTCAAATGCAGCAGGTCACCTCATTTCCTCCTCCTCCGACACACACACACACACACACAAAAAGGAGCCTGTCCATGGGATCATACTAGTGCCATATAAAGTACAACTCTGTAAAAGGATAAGAAATTAAGGCTAGGAATGAAAAAATGATCAGGGATGAATGAATGTTTTATAAAACAATTTTCAAAGTAAGTGATTGTTTTTGCTTTCACGACTCCTCTCCTTTGATAGAAAAGCAAATGTATTATGCTGTGTTCACACCGAGATCGCGCCGCCTCTACCGCACCGCGTCTACCCCGTCTACCATGTCTACCTGCCGCTGGACTCCGGCTAGACAGTAGCGGTACCGCCGGAATTTGAAAAGTAAACTATGACAATGTCTACAGTAGCTAGTTTCCCTCTCGTTCACACACACATGCACACACACGAGACTACCTAACGTTAATACAGAACACAGTAGCGAGCAAAAAAAAAAAAAAAGGCAGAGGAACAATCTGGGCGAGCGAGTGTAGCCGAAGTCATATCTGGCCCTCTGCGTTGTGTTTCTCACGGTCTGCCCTAGGTGGGGATCGATCCCGCGACCTCCCGCACCGGAGGCGACGATGCTAACCGCTTCGCCAAGAGATTGACAACCACTTGGCAAGTTGCTAGCACGTCTTCTATGGGTGGAGTGAGTGCACATCCGTTACACTAGGCTACAACAACATGCTGCTGTTTTTATTTTTGTAGTCAGACAGACTGATATTGTCGGTTTGATCGAGCGAAAAAAGCGACTATCAATCTGTCCTCCATGACAGCCATCGCCACCACGCATATCCACCAAAAGTTGAAATTTTTCAACTCAGGCGGCACGACACAGGCGGTGAATCGCCCATGGCAGTTGCCGCGCAAATTGTATTGACTTTCAATGTAAACTCGCGGCAAAAAGCCAGGCGGCGCAATCTCGGTGTGAACACAGACTTAGAGGAAAAAGCAAAGCAGTAGATTAAAAAAAAAATACTATTTTATTTTTCTTAATTACATTTACTAATTTCTTTTACAGATTTATTCTGTTTATGGCAGTGGCATGACTTCGAACATGAATGTACACATTGGTGACCCATGACATACCATAATTTCCAGTGGAAGCCTTTTATTAGCTTTTATTGATTTTATTTGCTTCAACTGACTAACTTAAGTAGAGACAGGTGTCTGTGGGACAAAAGCAAAGATGGAAAATACTGTTAACTCTTTCTAGTCCAACTGTTTAAAAGAGTAAGAATAGAAGAGTTCCAGAGTATCCAGAGCATTCATTTACAAGTTTAACACGGATTATACTTTCTTTCTTCTTTTTTGGGGGGTCCCATTCAGGTTGAGAATTAATGCTCATGAGTCTGACCCCATCGGGTCCAAACTTCAACACCCAGACTCTCAGACCGGGTCACGTTTTGAGAACTATCGCAGGAATGAAGCAGCTTGAAAATGCTCAAACAGGCGATCGCAGGTTTTGAGAGGATTTGTACATTCACAAGATCTTGCAGAAAATAGAAATAGACCCAACTTCTAATTGAGACTGATTTTATTTGCTCAAACCTGTCGCCAGACCCGGCCCAGTGCAGGAGACCAGCGTCTATTTGAGACTTGGCTTTTATTTGAGTATTTATTGTATATACCAACACACACCAAGTGAAAACATACATCATTGTCAGAGATAGCATTATTCAGCAGCTGGGTGCCTCTTGTTGTTATTTACACTTCACTGCTTGTTTACCTTTATCATTGATTCCCCAAAACACTCAGAGGGTCAGCGCAGACTTCTTTTTGGCAGTTTGATATCCACATGCAAAAGCAATTCTTTTCCTCCAATCAATGCGGTTGAGTCCAACCTGCACCGGTGGAATAACATCGGTGCATCTGGGCTCCTGTTTCCAAAACCATGTAGAGCCAACAAACATTTAGGAAACAAAAGACAAAAGAGGAGACAGCTGTTCGTTATACAACTGCACAACCATACCCCCGTTGCAAAACGCTCCACAACAACACAAAGCACAGTTGATTTCATGCACCAAAACACCACACTTCTCTCAGCCCAATCACTCTGCAGCTCAGTGAAACAATATGACTTTTCTCTCAGCTACCATCCATATGAACAATGTTGAAGAGTACAATTAAAGTTATAATGACATGAGTCTTACTTTAGTCGTTTTGGGTATTATTTTAATCATCATGACACTGCATTTGCCAGAACTTTACATGAGTAACTTCTTTGCATTGAAATTCCAACAGAGAAAGAGATGCATTCTGGGAAACTTCATAGCCCTCAGTCTGTAGTGTGCCCCTAAAAAATCTCCGTTTGAAGGGCGAGATAGCCCTACCACTTCCCCCTAACCCTCGTCTGAACCAGAATTGGGACAGCCCTACCACTTCAAGTGAACGCGCAAAACGAAGGGTTAGGGCCAAGGGCCAGGGCTAAGAGGAGAATTGGAATTCACCCTATGTCTCCGTCATGAACCAAATTATGCAACAAACTGGTTCCAAACCATATCAGCCGGGCTGGTACAAGTAAAGGTTCCACTCATGGCTTCAGTGCAGTCAAAGACTTGTAACGATGTCAGTTCTCATATCAGGGCCTGTACTCCATGTAGCCTACAGCTCTTCTTCTGATGTTAGTGGGAGGTTGACAAACATCATTTTACTGCATTACCACCCTCTGGTGACCACATTCTTGTTTACATACAGTTGTAAATTCAGTTTACCATTCAACAAAGACACAAAAAAAAGTGCAGTGAATCCTCACAATCTAGTAGTACTTTTGCAGGAGCCATTTTTTACCAGGGTCTCTACAAACAAAGCCATAGCACATAAGGTCTGAATGGATTTATCATCATTTAACAAATACATATCAATGGAATAATTGTGTAGGCTAACAGTTTTTCAACAAGAATAGTTGGAGTCCATTATGTTAGGAAGTCGTCAATGAATGCAGCCATTTATTTTGTATGTCCAACAAAGAAAGACTTCTATGCATTTCACTTCTCAACCTACAAGAAGGAGCTTCTCATTTAGACTGAACAGTTGAGCAAGTGAGACAAAGCTTAAACTTGAATTACTTATTTTACAGATTGTTTTGTGTGTGTGTGTGTGTGTGTGTGTTTAACTTTCCAAAAGTTACATCAGGAACTCATTTTGTATTCATGCACACACAGTGCAGTAGCCTACATCCCACACTGTCCTTGTCAGCTGTTTCTTGGGACTCCCTCCTCCTTTTACCCTCAACCAATCAGGCTGGGTGCTTTTTTAAAATTCTGTTCGATCATAATGCGACTGACATGCTTTCCTCTGTCAGCTGTCACTTCAGTGCTGCTGATTTGGCCTCAGATTTCACCTCCTGTCTCCGGCCCTGACAGAGGAAAACAGCTCCAGGTCCTGGTCAGGAAGTCGTGCTGCAGGTCAAACCCATCCAGTCCCAGGTGAAGACCAGCTCTTCAATTGCCATTGGACACATTTACTGTTTTATTGTGACTGCATGAGCAGAATGTCATATGAGGTTCCCACCTGAAAACATAGATTCTCTAATACCAGAGAATCACTGTTTCCCCAGGTCTCCAGTGTTTCCAAACTGAAACAAGTTGAACAGAAACATCCAGGGAGAGAAGGGTTTAGTTTATCAGCTCATCTTTAGTGGCCACAGAAAGCAGCTGTAATATCTCCATATTAATGTTATAGCACGGATGTTAGAGAGGAGACAGACCATTTAAAGGTCCAGTGTGTAATAATTGTCAAGGTTTATTGGCAAAATCTGAATATAGCCTACGACCCATGAATATATGTATTTGTATAAATGCCTATAAAATAAAATCTGTTTGGTTTTCGTAGCCTCATAATTCTTCTTTTCTATATACATTAGGGATGTGAAGATTCACCGATTCATATCGGTGGTCCGATTGAATTTGCGATGCATCTCTTCTAGCCCTCTACATCGTTAAATTCTATGGTTAAATCGATCATTTCATTTTCCGATGCAACCTGAATGCACCACCGCGGAAGCCGTGTGCAGCCTCCTGCCCATGCTCTGACAGCAGCAGCAGCAGCAGCAGCAGCAGCAGCTGGATTTCATTTCTACCATTTATTTCCTCTAGACTGTGCCTTTCAAATATGATTTATTGGTTTGCCCTGTAAAAATTAACCAAATAGCCTATAGGCTACATCCCTCAGATTGATACGGAGACTAAAGCAGAATAATAAACCTGATGTGGAAAGAAACTCTCATATCACAACTGTATCAAACATCATATCGAACCAAATCTCTTTGTAATTAAATCATATCGTTATCAAATCGCATTTGAATCGCATCGTGAACAGGAGTGAACTGTATCGCATCGTATCAACAGGTGCTTCACTGTATCGTTAATGTATCATACCAGTGGCAGCGTAAGGCAATTTATTTGATTTATATAGCCTGTTTAGCCTGTGTATCGAGATGCGTATCGAATCGGCCTCAGTGGTGGAGATAAAATTTTCCGGAACATGCGCTTCAACTGGGAGCAGCAAAGTCTGGTAGCTCTGAGTTTTTGAGTTTTTACTCAACATTTTGCTTTATTTTTGTTGTGTTTTTGTTATCTACTGATGTATGCTTCAGGAAGAAGAGAACTTCAGAGATGAGTTTTTTCATTCAAAATGGACAAAGATCTGGCAGAAGGAAAGTCCCAGAAGAGATGAAGAGGTGACATTTGTGGTAAAATGGTTTAGATCTTCACTGCTCATCGTCCATGCAAATAGTTAAAGGCTTGGAGGTGGAGAAGTCTTTTAGTCCTTCCTGAGGCCACAGTCACTTTGCCGAAATATCAACTTATCTGCCCAACAAGAGTGATGAAGAGCTGGATCTATTGGTTTTAGACCCAGAAAGTGGACATTTCTTTTAAAGGATTTTAAATTTAACAACATTGTACATCCCACCCTGCAAGTTTGGTTCCATCTGAAGTTCTCAATGAAGTTGTTGCTAGGATACAGACTAAACATCCTGAGGCACTAGAGCACTGAAGAAGGAGGAGGCCTGGATCATCCACTTCATTTCGCACCTTGACTGATACACTTGGAATTCCCCTCCGAGCCCGTGGTGGATGTTATCAACATCCGGCTCCTTGCTGCAAGATGGATGAATCATCTCCGTGGGGCAGATCAGAAAATCATTTGGCCCCTCCACCAATGATCCTGATCCACCTCAGCTAGCCAGAGCTTCACCATCGATCCTGCTCCATCCAGCAGTCCTGTTGCATCCGGTGAACCTTCTCCACCTGACATTTTGTTCCTGCTCCATCCAAAGGTCCTGCATTAGCGATCCCAAGTTAGGCCCTGCTCCATCCTGATCAGAGTTCCTGCTCCATCCAGAGGCCCTGCTCCATCTTTCATTCTTTTTTTTTCTTTTTTTTTTTGTGTGTGTCATTGTCGTATAAGCTACTGGACTAATTTGAATTTCCCTCCTTGGGATGAATAAAGTATTCTCTACTCTACTATATACTGTAGCTACATCCCTAATATACAGTACAGGCCTAGCAAGGATCTTGCTTAGAGAGTGTTGCCATCTTGCACCACCACGTTTGTATTTGATGCTAGAAATAAGGTCCAACCAGAAAAAACACCAAAGTTTCCTTTAATAAATAAACCAAACAAAAAGAAGGCAGTTGTATGAAGGATGTTCCTCTATCTCCCCATGTTCCTCCGACATGTGGTAAAATGGTTTAGATCTTCACCTCACAGCAAGAAGGTCCATGCTTCCGGAAATCCTGGGCCGCCCAGTTTCTGTGTGGAGTTTGCATGTTCTCCCCTTTCTCCTCAGGGTTTCCACCGTCACTTTGCCCCCACCACCAAAACATGTTAGGTGATCCTCCATCCAGTGAGCACTGGCTTAAATCTGGAGTTGGTCCCCGGGCGCTTTACACTGGACCTTTAAAGAATCTTAATAGAACAGTCCATAACACCAAAGATAGCAGTTGTATGACACATGTTCCTCCCCTGTCCTGAAACAGCCCATCATCCACAATATCATGTCAGTGATGTTGCACTGGCACGAGTAGCTGAGATTTAGGAAGGAAGAATGACTGTGTTGAGGAAAGCTCAGTACTTCTGTCTTGCATGGTGACCATTGAAAATTAACTTGTAAGTCTCTCCACATTCTTTTAGATGGAGGTCTGTTAGCCCAGAAAAAACGTTGGCAGTGCAATACAGTGTAATGTATAATAATGAGGCAATGTAACAACAACATGCCAGTCTGGCTGCTGTAGCTGCATTTCACTTTCTTTGTCCCAAGGTCTTTTCCACTTCTTTCTATGAAACTGGCCATTTTCACTCGTGACAGAGCCTATTTTTCTTCAGAGCCCCGAACACACACAGTCTGTGTATCAGTTGACATCTACAGTAAAATGACAGTGATTTATCCCTTAAATTATCTCCAATGAGGGGATGTTAACAAGAATAGCAGGACTTTAAATCCTGCTGCACAGTCACTCTTGCTCTTGTACCTTACAGTCCTATTTCTGTGTTGACACCTGTTGATCTCTACACTTTTAAATAAGAAGTCACAAAGAGCTTAAAGCAGATATCAGTGGAATGTTTTTGTTAATATAAGTCCTAAATAGTCCTATTTTCCATCAGCAATCACTTCCATAGAGTGTTTCAGCCGTAACACGAGTCTCTCCGTCACTCTGCTCTGCTGTAACCCAGGAGAAAACTTTCCTTGTGGGATACAAGTGTTATCCAATGAGGAGAGAGAACGGCATGTAGGGCTGTGTGTGCAGCCAAGGGGTGCGCGTGAATGTGGTGACGTAGCCTGACGAAGGCGGGGGCTGCTAACTCATGGTGCGTTCAAGGAATCTCGTACATTGTGTTTTTCCTTCCTGTGAAGTCGTACCAGTTCGATCTGGTACGAGTTCACGGGTCAGAAGTTACGAGAGGCCGTTATAGTGAACTTTCACAAACAACAGGACGGTAAAAACACGAGCTACGGGTTACCTGGAACGCTACAAAGTCGTAGTTGTGACTTGAAGCTGTAACTTACGGTTTCAAAAGCCTGCCTTGAACGCAGCATTAGCCGAAACGGCCGTACCGCTAATATCTGCTTTAATAACTTTTTTTTTATGTTGGATAACATGACAAACAGCAGAGATGTGATGATGTCACATGTTATGCATTTTTTGCTCAGACTGAATGCAGATTATCATCAGTCATCTTCTACGTTGACAATGATGATAATACAACACAGTTGTGTGAGTGAGCAATTCTAGTGTGAGAATTAGAAACTAAGCTCCGTGTTCAGCCAGGCCTACAGTAACAGGTTCAGCTGAACTATAAGGAGATTTCAGTTTGGCATCATCTCTACTGTGGTAAGGTTGCTCCGCTCCTTCCTGAACAAACTGAGCCATAGATACAGTAACAGCTGTCTTGTGTGTTCTGTGGATATATTTTATTGATCACACAACAGTGCTTATACATTGTTGTGACAAATCCATTCTGTTTCCTGTGGCCATGAGTTGCACATGAATGCAGTAAGAGTACACTGATAATTGCACTTTTGGCAGTGAACTGATATCTATTTTTAAATCCTTCATGTTTCTAGGAAATCTGAAGTCGGAGAGCGAGTGGGAGTGGTGCTGCAAATATAAAGAGGTTATTACTAATAAATGCATTTAATTACACCAAACTGTTGCTTTGCAGTGTAATTTAATGTCATTACACAGTCATTCACTACTGAGTTGACATCTAACCTGGGAAAACTCTGAACCGAAAGTATGCAGTGGCGCAGTGGTTAGTTCCCTCAACTCTCAGCAAGGCCATCTAAGCATTTTAAAGGGACAGTATCATCTTTTTTAAAAAGTGGGGCTGAATGATCTACAAATAGCCCCTAAGTACGTTAATTGTAGCAGAAGACACTCTGCACTCCCCCATAGCCCTGCCCAGAGATATCTCTCTGCCCAGGGTTAGCGCTCGCCGATCAGCAGTTGGTTAGCTCCAAATACAAACTGTGTTTTTTCTGCACTTTGTGGGGCTGGAAAAAAATATATTATAGCAAACGATCAAACTGTATATTTTTTTTCAGGTAAAACCTCTTTTAGGCCGTGAAAATAGGCCGTTTCTTTGGGTTTGTTCACAACAATGTATGTTGTAAATCTCTGGGCAGGGCTATGGGCTGCCATTGCTAACGGGAGGAGTGTAGAGAGTCTTCTACTGCAATTAAAGTACTTAGGGGCTATTTGTAGATCATACAACCCCACTTTTTAAAAAATTCTACTCTCCCTTTAAACTTAAAGTGTCAAAAACATATAAAAGCAACTGAAACTGACTAACTACAATGCATTTCAATGGACGTGGAAGCAGAGAATGTCCGAGTGTATTGGGCTAGCTATGCGCGCTGTGATTGGCTCATTGTGTTTGGGGGCGTGGCTTAACCATAGATTGAGCCCTGTGATAGACTGGAGATCTGGATTGGCTACAGTGGCCCCCCTTTGATCCTGCATGGATAAGCAGTATAGACGATTGATTGATTGATTGATTGATTGATTGATTGATTGATTGATTGATTGATTGATTGAATATGGGGTCATTAAAAATAAATCGGTGTAATTTGACTGTAAAAAGGATCATAATTTAAATGTACAGACATTTATAAAAGAGCCACCATGAATTCAACCTGGACCTCCCATTCATTTCAACAGTGAAACAGTTTGACTAGACGACAAGGTCCAAAGAAATGCTGGTTGCCTGACACTTGTCCAGGGACAGATGGGATCAGCCCGGAATGCTGGCTCCAGCTTCCCGCTGTAATCCCTCCAAACACAGGGGGTGCAGTGAATGGGTTAATGGATGGATAGGTGGAGAGATCAGGGGGTTGCTTCTTTGTGTTATCTTGCTGACATGAACTAATCATTACATCAAAAATTCCGTCTGTATGTTTTGTATCCTGAGATTGTCTTAATATTGAATTAATATGAAAACGTCAGTCAACTGTCACAAACACAGGATGCTTCACTTTCCATAATGCTGCTCAACTGGCATCATTTGTCCTGTCCCTCCCTGGATTGAATTTGTATAAAATGAAAGAAAGAAAGAAATGTGTGTATTGTTAAAATAATTTTTGTTTGGAGTAAATTCCCATTATGAAGTATAATGATACAAACTGATGTGATATTATGCAGGCAGTGGTTTTAGATGGTTGGTTTCTTGTGTTCCTTGGTTTTGTATGTCTGTGGTATTTCATATCCACTTTAGCAGTGTAAACACCAAAATACACATGCCAAAGAGAGTACAACTACAAGGAAAGGTATTGTGATGAGGTCCCCCGCTCCCCTCCCCATATAAATTGGCCCACCCACACAAACCATGACTCACGATTCCACCCATGATACACAGATTCTTATCTCGTCAGCAGCGTTCAAGTACTTTATTAGACTGTGGAGGTGTGTGTTTGGGATTGACAGAGAAGTTAACTGTTCAACCCAAGATAACATACAACACTAAAACTGAGGAGTAAGACACACTTCATCCATACAAACCATCACACACACACACACACACCTAAGAGCCGGTATCTTGGCAACAACAGTGGGCAGGTCATTGGTAGGGGTGCCAGACGACTGCAGGGACAGACGAATCAGTCACACACACACACACACACGCACACATTTGGCACTTACACTATACTGGGGTCAGGGTGAGCTCACCGGGAATGCATGTGTGTGTTTGTGTGTGTGTGTGCCAAAATACCTGATACAGTACAATGTCCATTTGTGGTGACAGCAGCATTATTTAACTCTTTATGTTGGTGTCTCGGCACTAACAGCATTTAGTTACAGGCTGTTTATGTGGGATATATCCACCCTGCTATGTTTTTGGCTTTTTTTTAAAGCAAATTTTTGGGTCTGTCACTGGCAAAATCTGCCATGGGACAGAACTGAATTGTGCAGGTGTATGTTTCAAAATTGCTGTAAATCAAAAAGGGATTCAGCCTTTAGACAGATCCTCCAATCATCATGAAAAAGCCCCGCCTCCAGGCCCCGCCCACTGCTGGGTGAGGGATCCTCCTCTGTTGCTCACCCTGAGGTGTTAAAAGGCTTTTCTATGGAGTTTTTCCTCAGTGGATGTGAGGGTCTAAGGACAGATGTTGATTGATTGATTGATTGATTGATTGATTGATTTTTTGATTTTTTGATTGATTTGATTGATTGATTAGAATAAAAACTAAGCATCATCTTTTGATAAATTTTTTGAGAAAAATGATGTCCACATATGTGGACTCTTGTTCAATTTCCATTTGTCACCTTTGTGTTATAGAATGAAAAATTCTTTATTTCCACCTTGAACACAAGTTCTTTTCCTGACTGCTTTTGCATGTATTAATAAACATACACACACATTTTTGAACATGTTTTGAATATCAGCAAGAAAAACAACATGGAAACATTGCATTTCTGCCCCTTTTGGACAGTTAAAACTGTCCTGATGCTGATACTCTGCAAGGTCAAAGGAAATGTGACTTGCCTGACACCACCAGGGACAGATGGAATCAGAATAAAAAAAATATTTATTGCAGTAAGCTTCCATTTTATCCATGTAAACACATGAGGTGTATTGGTGCATAAAATTGAATCTGTTTGGATTTACTTGAAATTTGAAGATTTACCCTCAAGGCGTTGCTAACATTATAACAATTTGTTTGGACTCTGACATTTTTCTTTTTTCATTACATCTGGCTTGGTCTGGTGTTTTCCTATCCTGAGAGTCATCTTCTGAGTCTTAATATTGAATCGTTTCAGTTCGAACTGTCTGGGAGTGCAAAACTGTCCCTGTACTCACTGTTCCTGTCAATGAACCTGTCAACAAGTGTTGTAAATTTTTTGCCTCCAGTCCTTCCCTCCCTGGGGTGAATTTCATAAAATGAGGTTCAATAAACTCTGAAAATCCTGAACTCTGAGTTGATCTATTGTGAAAATATTTTTTGTTTGGTGATAACTGTTATTCATTTAACTCTGAGTAAACCCTGAGTTACAAACCCTCATCAATGGAACAAAGATAACATGATTCACTATGGCAACCATGCCCACCTCTCACGGTTTTAATGATGGAATCATGTGTTTGTTAGTTCAGTTTGTTTTGTATGTCTGTGTGTTCATCAATCACACCTGAAATAATCCGTGTAAACTACTACAAAAAAAAAAGAGAGCGAAAGAAGTGCCTTCTGTGTGCATATCCGTGTCAAGTGAAAGGATTGTTGAGATAAAGTGACGGTCAGAACCAGGAACTCAAACAAATCCTCATGGAGAATAAAGCATCTAATTGAGGTCTAATAATCTTCCTGACTCAGTTTCCACCCTGATACACAGATTCTTATCTGCAGCTTCAGATAAAAAGGAGAAACTCAGGGTTATTAGAAAACTGTCCCGAGGTTAGGTTTGTGGATTGCCAGAGTTACTGACTCCGAGTTTCAGTTACCTCTCTTTGTGAAACGGGCTGGAGTTACAACACTTTCCCTGGTTTGAGTTACACTCCATTCAAACCAATTTCAGGGTTAACAGACTCAGAGTTTTCATTAAACCTGCTTTGTGAAACGGACCCCTGAGGCCCTAACTACATAACATAAACAAAAATCTACTGGGTCTTGGCTAACCATTATCTGCATCACACGTTTACACCTCTGGGGGACAGCTCTCCATTCCGACGCACCTCCACTTCACACCCCGCTGTTCCAAACACCGCTGTTCCGACAGCCTCCGCTCGTGCTGACAGCTGACTGAGGGAGATGCTTTGGTTGGGCTTAGGCAATGAAGAAAGGAGTTGGTTACGTTTAGTAAAAAGATCAGGTGGAGGCTAGACATTCATGTAGTTATGCATTATTTATTTGTAAATTATTTCAATGGTACAATGTACTGTACAGCTTTTAGCTGCACCAGAGTTAACTGCAAGCTAGTTTGGTTATGTATATATGTATTTAGTGATTGAATTGTTATTTATTACATTTAGACAATGTACAGCTTTTTAGCTGCACAATTAGTCCATTTAGTTTACTAGCATATTACATTTTTGACATTTTTAACCCAACTGATCTATGTATGTGTTATTTATTACATTTAGACAATGTAGCCTACAGCTTTTAGCTGCACAGAGGTTAGCTTCAAGCTAGTTTAGTGTACTAGCATATTACATTTTACTGACATTTTTAACCCAACTGATCTATTATGTATATATGTATTTAGTGATTGAATTGTTATTTATTACATTTAGACAATGTACAGCTTTTTAGCTGCAAAATTTTTTCTCATTTTACATGTGTGCATGTTTACAAGCATTTTAGCTGTTTCGTGTATGTTTAAACATATGTGTACTTCAAATCAAATGCTAAGTTCTTATTTTTACACTTTTTTTCCAAATTTGCTTGTCATAACAAATCCAACACTCCTAAAATATCTAAATAAGAATAAGCCCCGCCTCAGGAATTCTTACCTGGTCCATGTTTGTGTGGAGGGATCTTCCTTGTGTTTGCTCACCCTGAATTTTAAAAGGCTTTTGCTTGACTTTTGACACCACTAGATGGATGTGAGGGTCTAAGGACAGAGGATGTTGTTAACACCCCCAATTCAGCAGTGAACACAATTGTGGACAAACTGTTGTCCACGTATGTGAAAACGGGCCCTAAGAGGATACTAATAAAATTGCCTTGCCTTGCCTTGCTCCATTCATGCTTCCACTACCGCTACCACCACAACCTGTCACTTCTCCTGACTGGTACAGTACCTCCTGACTGTGGCACACCTGCGGACCTCTATTACTGTACATACATTTAAAAAATAATTACTAGTTGAATGTTTAATTATTATCCCTATGTTAAATCATATTAATAGTCAGCTCATAGGTTACCAGACTTATTTACGTAGGCTATTATTTTTTCTAACACACTGTCTCTGATAATGTACCTTTAGGGGGTAAATACATGTACCTGTCTCTGATAATGTACCTTTAGGGGGTAAATACATGTACCTGTCTCTGATAATGTACCTTTAGGGGGTAAATACAAGTACCTGTCTCTGATAATGTACCTTTAGGGGGTAAATACGTGTACCTGTCTCTGATAATGTACCTTTAGGGGGTAAATACGTGTACCTGTCTCTGATAATGTCCCTTTAGGGGGTAAATACGTGTACCTGTCTCTGATAATGTACCTTTAGGGGGTAAATACGTGTACCTGTCTCTGATAATGTACCTTTAGGAGATAAATACATGTACCTGTCTCTGATAATGTACCTTTAGGGGGTAAATACATGTACCTGTCTCTGGTAATGTACCTTTAGGGGGTAAATACATGTACCTGTCTCTGATCATGTACCTTTAGGGGGTAAATACATGTACCTGTCTCGGATAATGTATACCTTTAGGGGGTAAATACATGTACCTGTCTCTGATAATGTACCTTTAGGGGGTAAATACATGTACCTGTCTCTGATAATGTACCTTTAGGAGATAAATACATGTACCTGTCTCTGATAATGTACCTTTAGGGGGTAAATACATGTACCTGTCTCTGATAATGTACCTTTAGGGGGTAAATACATGTACCTGTCTCTGATAATGTACCTTTAGGGGGTAAATACATGTACCTGTCTCTGATAATGTACCTTTAGGGGGTAAATACATGTACCTGTCTCTGATAATGTACCTTTAGGAGATAAATACATGTACCTGTCTCTGATAATGTACCTTTAGGGGGTAAATACATGTACCTTTTGCCATTCTGGAACATTTATGTGCCTTTTCTACCCCCAAATGGTACACATAGGTACTCTGGAGTACAATAATTGGCCCCATAAGCTACAGTCGGACAGAACTGTACCTTTAAGTACAGAAATGTCCCCCTTCTGTACCCCTATTTTTCTCTGTGTGGACGCTGAGTAGCAACAGGTTTAGACGCTACAGGAAGAGAAGGAAATGGCATCAGTCAACCTTAGTAGCTGGTTCTGAACAAGCGGTCTTTGAGTTGAACATGTTCTAACACATGTTCTAAAGAAAACACAATAGTTCATCTGACCATTTATTTTTGGACATTCTGGGGAAGCAGACAAATATAAAAAAAATATGCAGTTTGTAGTGAGTTTGGATCTGCAACTTCATTTCACAGTAACAGATACTCACATGTGGCTCTTTAATTAAAAATTGATTTATATTAAAAAGGGAAATAAAAAAGAAGAAGATGCAAATAAACAGTTGGAGGGTTCATATTAATGTTTAGTTATTATCTTTCAAGGTCACATAATCTCTCTACAGGAAATCAAGTGCTAAATCTCCCCAACCACCCGGCTCTCCGTCCTCTCCGTCTCTGCACTCGGCTGCAATCAAATATTCTATGAGGTTAGGATTATGGCTTGATCTGTTTTGCAGCTTTTACTGCTGCACAGTTACTGTAACTGTCCGTCGTAACACTCTCCAGTGATATCTCATGGTTTATTCCCTCCCCAGCTCTCTGAGACCACATCCTATGAAGGACATTTTAGACTCCAGTCCAGTGTTAAGATGAGGAGAATATATTATTCGTCAAGTATGCTTGTGTTGTTTTGCAGAGTGGCACCGCTATGTGAGTGTCATTTGTGTGTTTACGAGCCCATTGCAGCATAAATACAGGTGTAAACATGCACACACTTGTAATTTACAGCAGTTAACCATTTTTTCCATCTGTTTGCAGAGAGAGCCAAACAGGGTATTAAAGTGTACACATGGGCCCATGCAGACACACACACACACACACACAGGGTCAGGTAGAGGCAGCTTGACAAACACCCCTCCCCAAATACCCACATACGCAATTCTTGAAGGGCAGCCAAACCACACTGGATCAGGGGATCAGTGTGTGTGTTTGTGTGTGTGTGATAGGGGGCCAAATTTCAGACTAACTCATAGCTGAGGGTAGAGTTAGTACAATGTCCAGGAAAGTGTACCTATGACATTGTGTGTGACTGTGTGTGTGTCCGTGCATGTGGTTTTTTACAGGGTGCCAGCAACAAAACCAGGACAGAGCTATTTATACATCACTGAAGCTGATGGAGTCTTATCTAGGACCAACGGCCTCAAGCCCCCTCACACACACACACACACACACACACAAACACTGTACCACTGCCACACAGCACAAGTTTGCCCCCTTAAAGGATTTTTCACAGAATTGTTGATATATCATTCAGAGCCTGATTTATACAACATTTTATTCCTAAAAACATGGCAAAATTAGATTTTTTTAGTGACAGTATTTTCTCATTTACAAAATGATAGAAAGAGATATCCAAAATCTAATCAGTAAAAACTCCTGACTCTAATATGTCAACAAAATAAAACAAGAATTTTGAAAGTGGCTTTATCCATTGTTCAAATCTAGACTTATTTCATTTTTGGAACAATTTCTCAACACATATTTAAAGGGACAACATGGAGGTTTTTACAGAGGGGATTGTTGTTGATATATCACTCAGAGCCTGATTTATACAACATTTTATTCCTAAAAACATGGCAAAATTAGATTTTTTTAGTGACAGTATTTTCTCATTTACAAAATGATAGTAAGAGATATCCAAAATCTAATCAGTAAAAACTTCTGACTCTAATATGTATATATATATATATATATATATATAACAAAATAAAACAAGAATTTTGAAAGTGGCTTTATCCATTGTTCAGATTTCGGTAATGATAGAGAAAAACGTATATTGATCGAAAATGGAATTAACAAGTGTGGGTAGCGTAGATTCATCCATTAACGTGATTTTTAAACCGAATTAATTAGATATTGCCTCATTTACATATTTAAAAATAAAATATGACAAAACTTGTAATACAAAAAATATTTGTCTTAATGTAACTCTATTATTTAATTTTTTTACCCTATTCACCTGTAGTGTCTCCCGTTAACCGACATCACGGTGCATCATCACGGTGCATCATCATGAGGGTTTCACATCCGAGTCCAGAGCCCAGTGCTGTTATTATTTTCCACATCAGTGGGTTTGGGCCACATCCAGGCATGAGAACAGGAAAGATGGGAGCATCTGGTGAAGCACACGCAAAGTGGATTGTAACAGTTAACTGTTTGCTAATTAAGCGAGCTGCAGAGTTTGATAGCGCGCTGCCGATGGGAGGTGGAGGCGACGTGTTACGTTGATTATTCTTAGAGCGTATTGGCTCCTGTCTCTGCTTGTTCGGTAACACCTCTGGATGTCAACAGTCACAGCAGCACTGGTGATGCTGAGGTTCTGTGTGTGGGTTGGTAAACCAGATAGATACAGATAGTGAAATGGTGAATGAAAGGATAAAGCACATTTACGTGTGTTCATTCACCAGCAATTAATTATCCCTTTCGTCACTGATACACAACTGTGTGACTGACTCAGGTAATGGGTCAGTGTGGAGGCTGGGACCAATCCCAGGAGGGCAGGCCCACACAGGTCTCAAGTCTATCTGACATACAGTAAAGACACACTTACTTGTAGGCCTACAGATGCAACCACTAAAAACATTGTCAGGTTGTTTTCTTGGCCTCTATTACATTTCATTAAAAAAAAAAACGTTGATCTGCAAAAGTGGTAATGATAGTGTAATTGATATTTTTTTCTTTTCTTTTTTAATCTCACTTTTTTTTCTCATTTATTTATTGTTGTTATCTACTACTACTATTTACTTCATCTTAATTTACTTCATTAATTTTCTTTTCTTTTTCATTTGTTATTTCTCTACCTTGCACAAGGTATGTTAATGTTATTTCTTTATTTTGTTTAAATTATTTGTCAGGTCAAGGTGAGGTCATGCTGTAAATCTTTCAGGTTTCCGACCTCAACTGCACATTTTTCGTATCTTAGTAGATGTATTTGTTTTATATTGTACATTGCCCTAAGTCGTAACACCCGCTCCAGCTTGAGAAACCTCGGCATCACATTTGACCAGAACATGCTCCTAGACAAACACACCAAAAACCTATCCCGCACCTGCTTCTTTCACCTCAGAAATATTGCCAAACTCAGAACCATGGTTTCCCACTCAGAACTCGAACTGGCCGTCCATGCTTTCATCTCATCCAGACTTGATTACTGCAACTCACTGTTTACCTGCCTCAACAAATCATCCCTGGACCGCCTACAACTTATTTGAACGCTTATTTAACTCGCTCCCGGAAATCCTGTCACATCACTCCCATCCTCCGCGCCCTTCACTGGCTCCCCATTTTCAGATTCCAATTCAAAATTCTGGTTACAACGTTGCCCTGCATGGGTCTGCCCCAGCCTTCTCCGACCTCCTTCAGCCCTTTAAATCCTCTGACCAGGGGCTTTTCCCCGGACCAACCGCAAAACAAAAGGGGACCGAGCCTTTCGTTCGGTGGCCCCTAGGCTCTGGAACGCGCTTCCCCCTGACCTAAGAGCCTCTGCGTCAACTGAGTCCTTCAAAGCGCAACTAAAAACTCATCTGTTCCGACAGGCTTTCTACTTGCATAATTAATCTGTACATACTGTGCTGTCTTTCTATGTCTTTTTATATTACGAGTTGTCTTTTTGCACTCTGCACTTTTTGTATGTGAGACTCTCTTGCTGCACCTTGCTGTGTTGTCCTATCATCTTTTGTGAAGCACTTTGTGACTTTGTGCTGTGAAAAGTGCTATATAAATAAAGAATTATTATTATTATTATTATTACATATATAAATTCATATTTATTTATTTTGGATTATTTATTAAAAAATCTTTATTAATTAAATTTTACAAATTATTTATCGGAATTTTTTTTATTTTATTTTATATATTATGTGCATTTTTTTTTTCCATATGTGCAAATTTACGGAGCCCCTAAAGGGACATGGAGGGAAATGGAGGGAGAGAGAGACAGTGGAGGTGCGCACTTCTCTGAAAACATCGGAGCAGACTTCTAAACAGCCATTATTTGGATAAGCTAACCGCGCATTGGGGATCTAAACGGTTACTTTCTCGCTTGAAAAAATATTAAAAGTTAATAAAGTGCATAAGGCTCGTGTTGGTAAATTGAAGAAAACTTAAAAATTCCCTCCATGTCCCTTTAGGGGCTCCGTACAAATTGATAAAGTCTAATAAAAAAACAAGTATTATACTCAGAATTACAATAAGGAACAGAATAGACAGTTTTGTAAACTGGTGTATTTTCTCCACTACCATCAGTGTGTTCTAGTGTTTGTGTTTCAGTAGGATTAAAATGATCCATATGATGTGGTAAAGTCTGCGCTGCCATGTCACTGGGATGTCAGTTGTTAGTATCGGTGCTAATTGGTGATGACAGTTTGTCTGGGAGGCCCTGATGTAGTGTGATCAGCCAGCCATGTCTGCTCCACGCGTTCCCTCCCACACACACACACACGCACAATCGTCTGTAGGTACGAGGGTCAGCAGGGCCCAGGCTGGCTCTGATGGATGAGAAAGTGGTACGGTGCATGTACATGTGTGTGTTGACTTCACATAAAGCTGCATATAAATCTGCCATTCTGTCAAAAGTGTCACACTATTTAAATTAGTGTAAGAGTGGAGCTGCAGAGAGTGGGGGGGGGGGGCTGAGGAGTGATGGCTGTGATACTAACTCTCCTTCAGCTCCACTGCCCCACTAGGGTGGTGGTGGTGTTGGGCCAGACGTGGGCGTGTGTGTGGGGTGGTGGTGGGGGTGGTGGGGGGTGGGGGTGGGGATAAGGGGGAAGCTAGATAAATGACCTCTTCCTCGCTCCACTCCTCCCTCTGCTTGCTCTCTCTTGCTCTACCCATTTTGAGAAGGTCAGAGAGTCGGGGGGAGGGAGGGCGCTCTTCTCCTCTCACTCTGTCCTGAATAAGGTGTCCTGTTTATTGCTGTGCGCGAAGAGAGCACTACAGCAGAGCTCTGAACACAACCTCACCCCTCCACTTCCGAGTATGATTACAGCTTTCAACCTGGCCTTTATTTTCCTAGTTGTTACAAACATGACAATTGATAGTGTTCAAAATGTCATCACTTACTTGACTGTGGAGCATTTCATAACTTCAGATCACCACTAGGACAGTTTCCACATCCAGAGGGACGCTGCAGTCTGCTTAGGCAGGCTCTAAGAAATGATTAAACATGTCCTCTCCGCATGATACTTTCACTGCAGTTAGAATGTCTTTAAATAGCTGTGGATACCAAAAAAATAACAATAGTGAAAGTATTTTTGATTTATGCATTCACACAGTTTCAGTTGGCTGTATCCTGCTACATTCAGGTCATATAGGAGATAAAAGTCAGCTGCTTCAGCTGTCAGAACACCTTCCATTCCACTGTGCTCCTGGCCAGTGGTTCTCAAACTGTTTTACATCAAGGACCCCAAAATTGACACAAATTAGACCACGGGCCCCCATTGGACAAATTTTTGGACCAGAAATACACAAATATTTGTTCCGAGACTGAATAAAGTTTTGTACATTCAAATTAGGGCCAATGGCGTAAATTTTTGGAAACATTATAGAAAAATTCCCCGGAAAAAAAAGTGGTACAATTTCTCCAAAAACATTCAAACATTTCTAAGAAGAAGTGGTAAAAGTCTAAATTTAAAAAAAAACTTAAAAAAATTCTAGAAAAAGAAGTGGTATAATTTCGCAAAAAAAAGAAGAAAAGTTTTTTAAAAATCTGGAAAAAGTGGTAAAATTTCCTTAAAAAAATAATTCTAAAATAAATAAAAAATTAACAATTCTAGAAAAAACTTGTACAATTTCAAGAAAAAGTTGGTGACCCCCTTGAACACTCTCAAGGACCCCACATTGAGAACCACTGTTCTTGAGAACCTTCAATGGAGCAGAAATCGGTCTGGTGAAAGTAAATCTAAGTGAATCATGTAACTATATGTACTAAGTGTTATCTACTGGTCCTCTGTCGCATTTTGCAGCACACAGCCTGTTCAAGGCAACAGAGAGATACCCGAGAGGACTCATTCTTTTTGGTTTGATTTTTGTCCCATTATTAAAAACTCTATTTTTTCATAAATCTTGCCTCATCATCCTTTAATATGCATTGTCCCGACTAAATAAACTAATAAAGTAAAGTAAAGTAAATGTCGCTTTCCCCAGATCTGTGCCTCAATGTGATCCTGTTTGTTAGCTATTATACTGTAATGCTAACTCTGTCCATCGTCTAGACTTCAACAGGGGTCCGTGACCCAAGGGGTCATGAACTTTTTGGTTGATTATACTATTTTGTATTTCCACATTTATGCTTAAAATAAAATAAAAATTTCAATTTAAATAGCTTGTATGCATTATTATCATGTAATAAACATAGTTGATATAACAAAGTGTGTTTATAATTATTTATATATATTTTTTAATTTTTTTATATTATTATGAATGGCCACCTTACTCATTGTACCTTTAAAATAATTGAATACATGAACATATGACTATACCAGTGTATTATTTGAATAGTTTGGTACTGAAGGGGATACTAGGCCCAGTTTAATAAAATAAAAAAAGAATATATTTAGCAGGGGTCCCTGCTCCATCTCTCCAGTAGTTTGGGGGTCCTTAGTCTGAAAAACGTTGATCCCTGGTCTAGACTGCTCATCCCCGCAAAGTTGCAGTGGCACTGGAGGGTGAGGGTGGAGTACACCCACCCTGGACAGGTCACCAGTCTATCACAGGGCCACATGTAGAGACCAACAACACACACACATTCACACACTAAGAGAAATTTAGAGTCCAATCAACTTGCTCTGACCCCAAAAAATCGAAGCTTCATTCGTTGCCATGGTAATCGATCATGAAGTCCGTGATCGATTGTTTCTTTTTTCTTCCTTTTCCCCTTTTTGACACGGTTCTCATCGGCAATTGTTACATTAAAATGAGTATGTGACTTTGCACCTGCCTGTTTTTGAAGATATGCTGTGTTTTTTGCCATTACTTTCATTATCCCCCCCCCCCCCGCCCAGACGTTAAGAAAGTGATATTCGGGTCAGCCCTAGACGTTAAGAAACATGATATGGCCTCTACGTGTGTGCAAAGCCCTCTAGGAGCTAAAGCGCCCTCTAGGAGCCGAAACAGGTACTAAAGTGGCCTCTAGGAACCAAAATGCGTGCAAAAGTGCCCTCTAGGAGCCGAATCGTGTGCTGAGGTGCCCTGTTCAGTGGGTCAGTCAATAAAATTGCCTTGCCTGTCTAGAAGTCTAATGTGTAACCAGTTGTCAATCAGTGCAGCAACATCAGCACACAGCTGTCAGTGTGGTAGAGGAGACGCATTGTGAAGCTCTTGATTTAGTGGTGACTGCGCGGTACCAACAACCTTGTATTATCCGTTAGCATAAAAAGCAGCAGCAAGGTGACTTGTAGCAACTATTGTCAGATGGTCCCTGCTTTTTCTTCAGCAAAGCGTGA
This sequence comes from Decapterus maruadsi, assembly GCA_030347415.2. Taxonomy (NCBI): domain Eukaryota; kingdom Metazoa; phylum Chordata; class Actinopteri; order Carangiformes; family Carangidae; genus Decapterus; species Decapterus maruadsi. Next base: position 1,122,776 of record CM064887.1, read on the forward strand.
AAGTGAAAACGACCCAGTGATTCCCTCAGCGCTAAGTGGAAAATATTACAATACACACACTCCTGCGTCCAAATTAACCACAGAGGAGCAGAGGAGAGAAACTATTGTTTGTGTGCACTAGTTATGTATGAATGTATAGATGTCAATTTCAACAGAAAATGTACTGTATGCCCTATGTGAGAACATATGTTTCAATGATTAACTCTAACATTTAAGTACGTCCCATTGGGGGGTTCCATACTGCTTGATGCTCATTTGACTCTAATTACTCCTCTCAATGGCTCCTGTGTTCTGTTACATGAGGTGTTGGTGTTGAGATATAAACTCGGTCAGAGAAGATGCGTTCCTCCACAGACTCATCTGAAACCAAGCAAAATAAAACTGGCAAACACAAAAGCACCTTCTCCTTTTGCACTATATTGCAACATGTCTACTTATCAGTTCTTGTGTTTGCAGGTCAGCCTTCTCTTTGCTTCTTACCATGCCCCACGTTCTGACTGAGCTTCCATGGGGTTTGTTTATATCCTCATTTGTTTGCTTGTTTGTTTGTGCATTCACTCTGTTCTGCAGCTGAGCTAACAAGGCGCCATTTTTTGCCCGGGCCGCTGGTACGGTCCAATTAAAGCGTGTGATCAGCCAGAACGCTTTAATGATGGTTGTGGTGCTGGAGTTGACCGGCTTAGCGCGAGACAGAGAGAGAAAGAGAGATGGCATACTGTGAGGTGGTGACTGCAACACACCAGTGTTGTGGCTCAGTGGCTCCACTGCAGACAACAGACAGGGTAAAATTAGCCTTCCTCTCCTTTTTGTCAGAGGAAGGGAAAGGCCAACCAGCTGCAGGAGCTGCCTGACAACTATTGTTACAGTCCAAAGCTACAAGCTGTTTCACCATGATTTCTTTGTGTTGTTGCTACTGAGCTTATTGCATTAATATCAGTCATATTTCATATCTTTAAAAAGAAAAAATGTTAACATGCCACATTATATGAACAATGACATACTCGAAGATAAACAGTTCTTTTACGTACCTATACATTAAATTCACACCTCCTTAGATAATTCAAACTGAAAAATTATTGTGGTAGTGCATCACTTATCACATATAAAAAGGGGAAAAAGGAGAATTAGGAACAGTTAAAAGAAAAAAAATATTTCAACAAGTAAGTCCATACTAAAATACAAGGGGTATTTTATATCTTTACATAGAAGGGCTGAGTGATTGCATGAATATCAATGGAGACTGTAACACATCAGCAATGCCTTGTTGGGTCACGCCATTTTATGTTTGTTTCCTTTTGTCTATGAAAAGCACAAAGAAATGTGGGATCACAAACTATCAGCCGACACTGCACAACTAGCATTAATGCTAATGTGCAATAGAAAGAAAGGTGATTTGAGATTTGAATTACAGCTGATTGAAGTTGTGTTTGGTTTTTCTTATTTTTTCTTGTTTGCAACTTGGTTTTTCATTGACTACTCAGTGTTCCTTTGCTGTACACTTTATACAGTAAGACTGGATAAGCAAATGTTTTACGTTCTGTTGGTCTAATAAACTGTTAAAGCAATTCTGGGAAGGGACCACAGAACTTCACCTGAGCCATTTGGATTTTTTTGTTTAGTTTTTTAGCTTGGGTGTCTTTAATAGTTTAGACCATCTCCACACAGTCTTTATGTAACAATGCTAATTATTATATCCATGCATGATTCAGCCCTTTTACAGTATAAAAAAAGGGCTTCACCTGATTCCAGCAACATTACAACAACATTCTGACGTAGAAATTGGCCAGTCAAGTTAAAGCAGAAGTCAGCAGAATGTTTTTGTAATATAAGTCCTAATATAAATAGTCCTATTTTCCGAGTGTTTGGTCTCTCCGTCACTCTGCTCTGCTGTAAACCAGGAGAAAACTTTCCTTGTGGGATACAAGTGTTATCCAATGAGGAGAGAGAACGGCATGAAGGGCTGTGTGTGCAGCCAAGGGATGAATGTGGTGACGTAGGGACGAGGACCAATAGATCCATGACGAGGGCGGGGGCTGCTAACTCATGGTGTGTTCAAGGCAACCTGTAACTCGTGTTTTTCCAACCTGTGAAGTCATACCAGTTTGATCTGGTACGAGTTCACGGGTCGGAAGTTACGAGAGGCCGTTATAGTGACTTTCACAGGCAACAGGACGGTAAAAACACGAGCTACGGGTTACCTGGAACGCTACAAAGTCGTAGTCGTGACTTGAAGCTGTAACTTACGGTTTCAAAAGCCTGCCTTGAACGCAGCATTAGCCAAAACGACCGGATCGCTGATATCTGCTTTAATATTCATAACAAAATAACAAAAAATATTTTTTCTGAAAGAACCAAAAACGTAGAATAAAAATAGAAAAAGAAAAAAGAATGGAAGTCTATCTCTGTTTGTTTGCAGTGTAGATAGATAGATAGATAGATAGATAGATAGATAGATAGATAGATAGATAGATAGATAGATAGATAGATAGATAGATAGATAGATAGATAGATAGATAGATAGATAGATAGATAGATAGATAGATCATTCGTTCATTTGTTTGTCCACAACACCACCGTTACATATAAAATGTTTATAAAATGCCCTCACGTATACACACACATGCTGTCTAACCTAACTGTGCGTGGGTGTATGTGTGCATTGGTTTGTGTGTCCGTGTGGCACATGTGCAAGAGTGTGTGTTTGTGTGTGTGTTTAGCATCCGACCCTTGGCTCTCAGCAGAGGCCAGCGTCTGTTGTGGAGCCCTCTAATGGACGCCCAGCTGGAGTCAGGCACACACAAGGGCAGCCAAGGTCACAGCCACTACCTCTTAGGACCCCATCATTTGGCAGAGCTCTGCAGCCTGCAGTCTGCTCTGCTGCGTCTCTCTGTGTGTGTTTCTGACTTCTGTGTATTTTCTGTGTGATATTGTATTTTTCTATGTATTTTGAGTGTATTTGTGTGTGTGCCTGGAAAACAAGGACATCAAGAATCAAGGATCACATACTCATAAAATCTGTTATTTGGTTCTTGAGTCTGTTTTTCATTCATCAGTAACCCCCCCATCAACAAAGTGAAGTGTTCCTTTCAGTTCATATCATTCTGGAGCCTGCAGTCTGGCTGCTGGCTGCCATGTCCTGTCTCCATGTTTTTCCTTCAGTGGCAGCGTGACTTCTGGAAACTCAGCGGAGACACCGGAGCTTTCTCCAGGTGGCGTGAAATTGTCATTTTTACACTGATGCTGCATTCAGGTGCAGTCGGGCAGACGTGCCTGGAAAAACCAGATGTCACTTTATCAAGAATCAGAGAAAGATCAGGTCAACAATACTCACCATGACAAATATTGTCATTTGTATTCTTGAGTCTGATGGAACACTTGTTTACATAGAGGCTTGTTTAACCGTTACCTGCAGCGGCTGTTGTCCGTCTGTCGTCTGCCCAATTCCACGTGAATGCAGCATGAAAAATATCAACTGAGCTGCTGGTGATCTACAACCACAACACTAGATGGAGGGGAAAAAAAGAAATTCCTACACAATGTACCTTTAAAGACCAGTCAAACACCAACTGTCAATCATAGTTTTTTCAGTTGGTTCTGTGATTGCGGTGCACAGAGCAAGCAAGGAGAAAAAAAAAGTCAATAGCTGACCCAGTTCAGTGGCGACTGTGGCTCAGAAGGTTGAGCAAGTTGTTCATTAAGCAGAAGGTCAGTGGTTCAATTCCCGGCTCCTCCAGTCGCATGTCTGATGTATCATCGGATGAATATGTGTGAATGATCAGCCTCCAAAAGCCTGTCTGTGAGCAGAGCTGTGTTTGTGCAAAGGTTTTTCTAGTCCGAGTGACTAGAAAAGTTTATATATACAAGTGTAATTACCATTACTGATGCAAAACATCAGCGAAGAGTGAATTATTTAATTTCATCAAATGTAATACTGTAGTATAGACTACTCAGCATAGTTATTCAGGTATTCTGAATCAATTCTAGTGATCAGAGAAAGTCTGGTGCTGCAGAAGAATGTTACTCCATGTGATGCAGAGCAGAGCAGAGCCGAGCAGGCTTCATTTGTGTCCTGACTCTAACACCATACTGCCAGGCCTGTGCACTGTGGTGTACTCCATGTTGCTGGATAGCTCCTCCCAGCAGCAGGATCAGCACCATGGAGAGCACCACTGCACACAGCCATGACACACACACACACAGACACACACAGGCCCAGTGCCATGCATGATGAATATGCAATCAATTCATAAAGGCTAAAATAAGTCTCACACTCACAAAGATCACATGTTTGAGTTGATTTGTTATGTTAGATGTTCCTGGTTTCTATAAAATTTAGTAGTTTAAAGTTTGCTGTTGTAAAAAAAAAAAACAGTTGTAAAAAAAAAAGAAGAATAATATCATGTATATTATGCAATCTAAAATGTTAGTAGTTTACAAGCCAGTGCACCATCTGCAAGGTCACACAGGAACAAACTGTTCATAAAAGTGAAACACATGATGGAATGATTTGGATAATTAAACCTGGTTTAACGAGGTTAAACCTGAGGGTTGTTATTCTCAACTCTCACAAGGTCATCTGCAAAATCTGTACACCTGTAACAGAATAAGCTGCATTAATAAGATGGTTGAACTAATCTAATACTGTCTGTATCTTTTAGATGCAAGCTCTACTCACACAGCACCACGGTGTAATACAGTTAACAATAAAAGTATTGGGTATATATTGGGTATTGGGTATAATATTGGGTATATACAGTATATATATATATATTTGAGAGCAAAGAGCGTTGGCAACACAACTTCAGTGTTTGATTTCTAGATTTTTTGCAAAGGCACTGGCACGCTAACCTGTTATCAAGAATCATGAGAAAGTTTCTGAGCTGCACGGACACAGAGCGTCGCTGTAACCATAGTAACTCTTTCACACACCTACCTGCTTGAGAGGAGAGGAGGACGAGCTGCTGACTCCTCTGAGCAGCATGGGAATAAATGATAATACAACAGATTGTGGATATTTTTCAGATTCCCTGAGTGGCCTGAGTAATGGGAGCTGCTCGATGCTGAGGTCCCTCACTGGTCAAAGCCTTTGCATTAAGGCGTTAGTGCACGCAACATTGTGTGTGGCTATATGCCAAAGTTGTGTTCATTGTGTAGTCCACTGTTTTGATCTCCCATGCAGGCTGCAGTAGTTGAAGCACAGAGCTTCAAACAGAATGCTACAAGATGGTGAAGGCTCTTCCTCCTGCTGCTTCGAGCAGTAAAGCTGCTGCTTGTTGTGTGTGAGAGATGCACATTTGAAACCATTCTGGTTGCAGGCTTTGTGTTGTGTCATCAAAAATACAATAAGTCATTTGCAACAGCTTGCAACAAAAGCCTCTGAAGGAGATAGTATACTTGACAGTTTATGGGTTAATTTTAAATTCTTTTGGATCAGATAGACTGAGTCACATTTGTGGTGGTCACAAAAATGAAAAAATACAAATAAAAAAACATAGAAAGAATCATAAGTATGTCTTTCCAAAGGCAATGTCCCACGGACCTTGAGCTGAGCTACTTTTCACTTCAGAAAAAAAGAAGCAGATTCCTGACATTACATTCTGGCACACTGCTGTTTTTACCACAAAACAATCTCTCCATGAACATTTCCTTCATTGACCTTTAAAAAGTGAAATAAGCTGCTGATAAGATAAACGAGTATCTGCTGCAAAACGGTATTTAGAACTGAGTGAATCCATTTTTAGCAAAGTCAAACAACGGTTGGGTGGTGTTCAAGAAAGTACTGGTCCCTGAAGTTCTTCCTGTGACAGAACATACACCACATCATTTCTAGTGCAGCTGCACACGTTGCAGGACACAAAGGAGGAGGGCCACCTTTGTTCCTACAGCAGTCCAACTTATGAACAATGACCCCTCCCTGACTCAACAACATTGCCCAGCCCCCGTCAGACTGAATGCACTTTAACATGACGCACATGATGCACAGAGCACTTTTGAAATTGACAGCTGCTAGATTTTTTTCTTTTTAACTGAAGCACGTTGTGAATGTTTTTATGTTGTCTGATGTCTTGTCCTAATGCTGCTCTTTATGCCTTTTAAATTGCCCCTTGGGGTCAAATGAAGTGTCCGATTGATTGATTGATTGATTGATTGATTGATTGATTGATTGATTGATTGATTGATTGATTGATTGATTGATTGATTGATTGATTGGAATACACATCTCCACTGTGTTCACACAGTTTAACAGAAATAGAAAACACGGAAAAGTGTGTTCTCAAAGTTTTTCATATCAAGGACCTAAACTGGGACAAACTCCAGATTCCTATTGTTTTAAAGGGATAGTTCACCCAAAATGAAAATTTCACTCATTATCTACGCACCCTCATGTCGACTAAGAGCTGGTGATGTTTTTTGGTGTGTCTTTTTGTTACGAAGACAGTTCATATCCATTTGCAACTGTTATAAAGACATGCACTGCTACGCCGAGGCCCCTGTAACTCAGAGAAGCCATGGAGGACTCTGAAACTTCTCCCAGCCCTTAGTCGACATGAGGGTGAGTAGATAATGATGATGAATAATGATGAAATTTCAATTTTGGGTGAATTCTTGTGGAGTTGTATTAAAAAGCAACTGGACTTCTTTCCAGTCCACTTGCTTTTTACTACATACCCAGGGGGCAAAGTCCCATTTTGGGGGGAAAACAGACACGGAGCACTGTGAAAGGTTTGACACTAGAAATGATATCTAGGACCTTCAAGGATTAAAACCTGGGTGGACAACCTGGTCAACTAGCTGCAGGAAAGCTACGGGGTCCAAAACCCCTCTTCTTGGGTCATTTTGCTGGCGAAAGTATGTAAATGCAAATATTTAGGTACTACAATGGCATAAATAGTCATACAACTTTAACATCTGGCACATCTTGACACATAGGGGAAGGCATGAAAAAAGATTCTGGGGTTTGTTGCAACTCGATTTCAAGATATCACCCTTAAAGGGATAGTTCAACATTTTGAGCAACTATTTACATTTTGTGAATTTGAGAAACTAAAATGTTTGCCTAATTACAGTCAAATGAAAAGTCCATTTTGAAGGGTTATCAGCAGCACATGTCAGCAGACCCTTCAGCAGTGAATGCAAATATCTTCATGTTTTGTTTTGGGTTTTTTTTTAGATATTTTGTAGAACTACCTTTACTTTTGAGGAGGATGCACCTTGACATGGACCAGTCTTCAGATAATAATGGATTCGATTCAGCTGCCCTTTTCAGGTAGAAAACCGCTGATGCGCACTTCAGGGACAGTTTTTCAGCAAGCAGTCTCCGGTCCCTGTATTTACCTCAAAAACGTCCGTTCAATATTTCTCATAGGTTTGATTCCAGGTCTCATTCAGTCCACAGTTCTCATTGTCCTTGGGTGAGAATGAGGAAACTTCAAAAATTCCCCCTGTATTATTTATGATGCCCTGTTAACAGCGTTAATAGTGTATGAAAATTTGCACCTGAATTAAAGGTGAATTAGTCTTCCAGTACAAAGTGTATTCAGTGGTTGAGAAATTTGCCAAAATGTTGAACTATCCCTTTAACATCCCAAAAAAGACCCCACCCCAAAAAAGTATAATAATAGTAAAATAAATGACTCCTTCTGCTGGCGGGGTCATAAGAACCTCCTCTGGGTGTTCCCAGACTTTGAGAACTACTTGCGGAGATAATAATGCATTGCGTACATCTACTGTACGTTGTAGGAGTCCTCTTAAAATCTGTTGACAATGATTATCCAGGGTTTTTTGGACACATTCAACCAGAACACACCACAGATGGATTCATTGTATGTAATATTTTGATGCTGTTAAGATGAAAAAACAAATTCCATTCACTTGTTAGGCTGAAGCTAAATGAGCTCAGACTATTTACATTTTGTGAATTTGAGAAACTGAAATGTTTGCCTAATTACAGTCAAATGAAAAGTCCATTTTGAAGGGTTATCAGCAGCACATGTCAGCAGACCCTTCAGCAGTGAATGCAAATGTCTTCATGGGTTTTTTTTAGTTGGTTTTTTTTTAGATATTTTGTAGAAATACCTTTACTTTTGAGGAGGATGCACCTTGACATGGACCAGTCTTCAGATGTGATTCTTTTCAGCTGCTCTTTGCAGGGAGAACTTTGCCACTCGGGGTGTAGAGGTGGTCCTGGATACTCAGTAGTTCAATATTTGGTTTGATTCCAGGCTCATTCAGTCCACAGTTCTCATTGTCCTTGGGTAAGAGATTGGACTTCAAATCCCCCTGTGTATTATTTATGATGCTATGTTAAGTGTTAATAGTGTATGAAAATTTGCTGTGAATTGGTGAATTAGTCTTCCAGTACAAAGTGTATTCAGTGGTTGAGAAGAGTCGAACAGTAAGTGCTCTCCATTTATTACCATTCAAAATAATTCAAAGGTGATCTATTGAATTCAAGTCAGAGAGTAGATTAATAGGCAGATAACAGACTTTTTCTTATAAAACTTCTTGTTATTGTCATATTTGAAAAATGAGTCTGAGCAAACTGAGTATTTTCATTCAGTATTTGGGTGCACAATCCTGCATTCATGTAAAGGCCATTTCTCCTACAGCCTTTGTACTCATGCAGGCCCATTCCCACCTCCATGTTTCACAATGTGTACTGTCACTGCAGAAGTCCTGGCCAGGTCAATGCCAAACATGCTGGACCCCATCTGATCCAAATCCATTTATACTGGTTTCATTTAACTCAAGAATTTGCTGCCAGCATTCGTTGAGCCTCTTTAGATTTTCTTTCCAAATGTAATCTTTCATTCCTGCAATCTTAATTTTGTGGACAATACATTTCATGTTGGATGACCTCATACAATGCAGACATACTGCTGTTTTGTATTTACTTGCTTCCTCTGGGTAGGATAATTTGCTGAATATGGTATACAGTTGCATTTCTATGCTGATGATACACAACTATGCATTCTAGTGACCCTAGCCTAGTGGCCGCTCTCAAATACAAAATCTTGAAACATGTGTAAATCGAATCAAGAGCTGGATGAGTCACAACTTTCTATGCTAATGCTGCTAAAGACTTCTTAATAGGACTAGTTGTTATAAATCCCAAGGTAAATTGATCAGCACAGCAATTGATGTCCTCGTGGGTGGGGTGGACTTAGGCACTGATCGTGCGGTGCCACCAGCTCGACACATCATCAGTTGTGTGCCCCTCCTTCATCAGGTGTTTCGGCCGCTTATCACAATACACCCTCTGTTGGGGTTGGCCCACCACAGGTTGATCAGGCCTGGGTGTGTGTCGAGCGGTGGCATCGCACGGTCACTTGGCAGCCCATGTTGCGTCCCTGCGTTTCAGCCACAGCCAGTGACTGCACCGCTCCGCTGCAGTGGCAAGTTCTTTGATTGCCTTCCGTTGGGCCTGCCCTCTGATCCCTACTTCCTTCAGGAGCCTTGTGGTGGATCTTGCTACAAAGCCTCTGCAGCCAACCTCTACTGGCCACACCTTCACGTTCCAGCCCTGCCCCTCTGCTTCAGCTGCTAAGTTGGCATACCGCAGCCTCTTCCGTTCAAATGCCTTGTCGATGGCATCCTCCCACGGGACAGTTAGCTCCACGACGAAAACATGCCGGCAAGATTTGGACCAGAGGACCAGGTCTGGTCGCAGGTTGGTTGCTGCAATCTCGGGAGGAAAAGTGAGCCTCTGGCTGAGGTCCACCCGCATTTCCCAGTCCTGGGCCATGCTCAGTGGGCCAGATTCCTGGGGAGATGTGGACAATACATTTCATGTTGGATGACCTCATACAATGCAGACATACTGCTGTTTTGTATTTGCTTGCTTCCTCTGGGTAGGATAATTTGCTGAATATGGTATACAGTTGCATTTCTATGCTGATGATACACAACTATGCATTCTAGTGACCCTAGCCTATAGCCAGGCTAGCGCCGCCTAATGTTTCCGGCCAATTTCATTTGCCTCAACCATATAGTCAGGAAACTAGTAATGAAGCTAAAGCGAAAGTTCAGACAGGAAGACTAGACAGGAAGATCATCTCTTAAGACCGCTCTCAAATACAAAATCTTGAAACATGTGTAAATCGAATCAAGAGCTGGATGAGTCACAACTTTCCCATGCTAATGCTGCTAAGACTGATCTGCTGGTGATCAAGCCTAATTATTATAAATATTTATCCGAGGGTCTTGGTCTCAATATTGGTGGTTGTTTTACGGTAGGGCTTTCTCCTACCGCACTCCACTCTTATGGAATGGCCTCCCACCACATCAGAGATGCTACATCCACTGCAATTTTTATGTCCCGTCTTAAAACGTACCTTTTTACTCATTACTTTGGATTAAACCAACTAATTTTAACACTTTTCTCTGGTGTTTTACTATTGTTTTATTGACTGTTATTATTGTAAACAAACTCTTAACTGTTTTAACCTTTTCCTCTGGTGTTTTTCTAATGTTTTTTTTAAGTATTTGTTTGTTATTACTGTACTTGTTTTCATTGTAAGGTGTATTGAGACCATGTACCATGGTGATTTTGCACTTTAAAGCATGCTCTGTCTGTTTTTGAATGTTATATAAATATTGAAGTGAGTGAGGCATGATTTTTTTGAGGCCACTGCTACGGTGAAGACTGGTCTGGGAACTAGTAAACAGCACTCAAGCGCCAAGAGGTGATTGAATCAAATAGGAGCTTAGTGACAGCAGGCTAAGAGGGCTGAGCAGACTGAGGCCAGGAGACAGGAACACAGGCTGAGGCAGGGGCAGGCTGCTGGAGGAGGGGGTCAGCGGGGGGTCAACAATACTTTAATGGCTGAAATGAGACTGACTGCATGACAGTCTGCCAAGGACTAGACCAGGGACCACGTAACAGGAAGAATTAAAAGAGAGAAAAAAAGAGAAACAGACTGAATCAACAGATGATCTCACTGCATTTAATAAAAGAAAAAAGAGCATCCTAGTTCACTCCTGAATGTTTGATCATTATCATTCAAATAAAAAGTGCTCATATCATTAAGCCTCCATATTGTCAGAGAGTCCGCTGCGGTCCATTACCATTTTTGAGATTTTCAAGTCATTAGTTAGAGAAGGTGGAACCATGGCCTTTGTCATCCAAATAAAATGCATGTATGTGTGTGTGGACAAGTGTGTAGATGGGCATGCCATGTCAATGGTGATTTTACCTTGAAGAACCACACGAGTGGCCCGCACATCTGTTCTAAATGTGCCTGAAATACATGTGAACATCTGTGTCTGTCACATGTGAACATCTGTCTGTCTGATTGGTATCTTTTCGCCTATACCTATTCCATCTGTGTGTGTATGTTATGTGTGTGTCCGGGTGAGGTTAAGTGAGTGTCCTTGTGTGGCTGCTGCTGCTGCTGTGTGTATGTGTGTGAATCTGTGGGAACACCACCAGGGATTATCTTCCTTCATGCCTGTGATCTGAGGAGAGAGATATGTTATAGCATTAGCCCATAGATCAAGAGTATAGGCCGGGGGTTTGGGGACTACACATGGCCAAAATGGCAACGTCAATTCATCTTGTGCTCAACATAAGGCCCGCTCCATGTGTTCTGTATCAGAAGCAGTGTTGTTTCTCCAGCTGGCAGTAGAATGTCTGTGCACACATTCAAACAATATAGATCTATATTTTTCAGAAGATGTATTAAAAAAAATAAAATACAGATATCTCACATATTTCAACTTATTGTGTATAATTATATAGGCCTACAGATAGTTGTGCATTGTGTTATAGAATGATGAATTGATGTCCACAAATCAATACTGCTGGATTTGTATATAATTATGTTCCCTTTGGAGCAGTTCACACAATACCACCATACTGGTGTGTTATTAGACTGTTTGATTGACAGGTGGTTTTTGTGAGGTGCATGCAGAAATAAGTGCTTTGCACAAAAGAAAGCATCACGCAATATTACTTACAAAATAAACCTCCAATAAGCAACAGCACACTGGCATTTTGAACGCAGCAACGGTTCAATACTTTAGGATCATAAAACATACAACAAGACGCCAAAACAAAAGATCTGCCTGTCTGACTGGTCCAACTCTGTCTGATTGGATGTGAGTGTTAGAATGCAATTAGCAGTCGATGCCCCTTCAATACTTCTCAGAGTACGCTGGCTGAATCACCAGGGCTAGAAAACAGTAGCAGCTTTGTTTTATAGTCCTGTTTTAAGAATCTGTGAGTGGGACTGAGTGACGACCAGAAGAGTGGTTGCAGATTACAACTGTCTGAATACCACTCCCCTAAACCACCCCCGTCCCTTTACCAACATGTTGGAGAACCCTCTTCAGAGCCAGTAGCCGTGTTTCCATCCACGGTTACATGCTGTCATTCCGACATCCCAGCATTTAGACATACCACCACTGGACGTACCGTTATTCCGACACGCAAACATCCCACCATTCCGATCAGGCTTTAATATAAGGAAATGTGTGTTACTCAACAGATGACCCCCTTCCTTAAGACATGCTGATAGAGGAATACACACATGGTTGTGCATCATTCCGCAGCAGAGCGCAGACAGGGACTAGTCTGTCTGTCTCGCCTCTACCTGCTCTTTTTACTAAACCTAACCTACTCCTTTCGTCATTTTCTAAGCCCAACCAGTGCAACATGTTTTTTTGGGGGGAAAAAAAGCTATTAAAAGAATTGTCGGAAAGGCAGGACGTTTAAAAAAACACCATCATTCTAACCATAGGATGTAAAAATTGTCAGAATGATGGGATTTTTGATAGGAAATTAAGTGCTCCCGTTTAGACAAAGAGGCCAATGTCGGACTGGTGGGATGTCGGAATGGCAGTTGCCCCCCTCCATTCCACACGTTTTTATTTGCATTAAAGCAGATATCAGCGGCACGGCCGTTTCGGCTAATGCTGCGTTCAAGGCAGGCTTTTGAAACCGTAAGTTACAGCTTCAAGTCACAACTACAACTTTGTAGCGTTCCAGGTAACCCGTAGCTCGTGTTTTTACCGTCCTGTTGTCTGTGAAAGTCACTATAACGACCACTCGTAACTTCCGACCCGTGAACTCGTACCAGATCGAACTGGTATGACTTCACAGGAAGGAAAAACACAAAGTACGAGTTTCCTTGAACGCACCATGAGTTAGCAGCCCCCGCCCTCGTCAGGCATCTATTGGTCCTCGTGCTACGTCACCACATTCACGCGCATCCCTTGGCTGCACACACAGCCCTTCATGCCGTTCTCTCTCCTCATTGGATAACACTTGTATCCCACAAGGAAAGTTTTCTCCTGGTTTACAGCAGAGCAGAGTGACGGAGAGACTCGTGTTACAGCTGAAACACTCCATGTAAGTGATTGCTGACGGAAAATAGGACTATTTAGGACTTATATTAACAAAAACATTCCACTGATATCTGCTTTAAATAAAATCAAATTAAAAATGTCTTATGAAAACAGTAAAATTTGATTAAATACATGAATATTGATAAAAAGTTAATACAGTCGATGTCATCTGATTTTCAAAGACGCGGTGGGAGTAAACAAAGAAAGATGCAGGTGTACAGAGCAGCCAATCACAAACCACAGGTGACAGGTCCCTCCAGTGGCTGCAGTATTTAACACGCGGTACATCTGCATCTGTATTAATGGTCTTTAGCTTACACACCACGTCCTCTGATGACAGGCATGTTGCATTATAAACACCAGCCTATAGCCTAGAACTTGTGCAGGGCTACCGACTTAACTTGGCTGGCGTTCGTCTGGCTCAGTGGTTTCCAGCAGCTCATCACACATGGCCTACATGTGGGCAGCCTGACCTCAGATAATTGGTTAAAGGATGGATGCCTTTCTGTTTTATGATTTAGGCCCCGTTTATACGTACCCAGTTATTTTTAAAAACGGAGACATTAACCATTGTTTGCACCTATGGAGAAATCGCCCCTGAAAACGATGCTTTTTTAGAAACTCTGGCCAGAGTGGAGATTTTGGAAAACTCTGTTTGCAGAATTTGATAAACTTAACTTAATAAAATAGATAAATAATAATAATGATAAAATGCAGACTGATGTGTTCATTGAAAAACATTTATTTATTGATGTAACGTTAAATGAGGTGAGTCCTGAGGTTGTCCTGCTCTTCTGTCCAAAAATGACACACATGAAGCTTCACTTTTTATTCAAACTAACTAATGCTACTGCCACAACAAGACCAGCATTTATAAAAATAAATAACAATATGCCGGTGGTAAACCTCTAAAAACCTATGGGTAAGTTAAATAGCGATGGTTTTGTCCCCCGGGAGGACGACAGAGGCTGGCCGACCGGGCAGCTCTGCAGAGCGGCCACTGTCTCTGTGATGTCCCGGTCGTTGTTCCACAGAGAAACATCGGAGCAAACTTCTAAACAGCCGTCATTTGGATAAACTGGCCGTACATTTGGCATCTAAACAGTTACTTTTTCACATGAAAAAATATTAAAACTTTATACACAAGGAGGGCAAGTGACGTCGTTGTTGCTGCTGTTGCTATCATGTGCGGGATTCTGATTGGCTAACGTGGGTTTGAGCTTCTCGCTACACTGCCACCTACAGGTTTGGCATGCTCTTGACGGCATACACGGGTCAGTGTAAACAAAAACTTTTCTGAAAACAGAGTGGTGTGCACACAGTGTTTTTGCAAACGGAGAGGATGAAATGACCGTTCATGAAAATAGCCGGGCACGTGTAAACATAGCCTTGGTACAAAAGGGAATGGAACCACTTTAAAATGCAGGAAAACAATTTGATACACCAATATGATCACACAACAGCACATGACGTCATTACACACGGCTTTTAATTTGATATCAAAGTCTGAGATGGAATTGCACTAGGCAATTTGCATTAATATTTTAATTTATGATTATTTTTCATCGATCTTCAGATAATTCAATCTATAAGTTCAAGGAAACATGGTTACCGTCTAGCAAATATGGCAAGATGCATCATCAACACGGCTACACTCCCAGTGTCTGGCAGGCTAGCTAGCAAAAACACCTCTTAGTTTTTTAGATTACCCATCCATCCGTTGGCTGTACCATCTATCCTTTGAGAGCCAATCCCAGCTGCTGCTTACCCTAAACAGCAAGTCTTTGGGCTGTGAGAGGAAACCTACAAATAAAAACATGCAAACTTGTTTCAGGTGATTGTACACAAATGAAGACGACGGTAGAGATGAGCTGGTGGATGTGGCAGAGTGTTAAAAGCTGGAGCTGGTGGAGGCCAAAGCAGAATTGATTAGCAGAAGCCTGACGCTAACAGAATGCTAATGCATAAATGCAACAGGCAAGTTCTCTTCTTCTTACACATGATAACGTCTCATCGATATGTTTGAAGATGGTTCGGCTGCTCCCAAGAAGTTACCAAGAAGTAAATACATCTTTACTGCCTCAATAAAAAGCACAGTCCTGTGTAAGAGACAGAACTCCACTAAGAATTTTTCAGAAAAAAACATCCAAACGTCAGCCGTATAAGCAGAAGCTGAAGTTAATGCTCTGTAAACACTTGATGAAACATTCAGCTTTTTTATTTGCTGCAGTCTTTTTTTGTTTTTTTCCCCCTAATTGCAGCATTTTGAATTTTCTGCAGATCTGATCCCCACAACTAGCGGGCTTCGTCTGTACTCCTCTTCTCCAGCAAAGGCTTAAATGATTGGAAAATGCAATAATTTTCAGAATGAGAAAAAAAACTATACTAGCATTAAATTATCCACATGTTACAGCAATACTGAAATACCTTTTGAAAAGTAATTTACAGTAAAATAAAATAAAAAAATAAAAAATAGTTACTGTAAATCCATCTTTCTATTTTTTTTACATGACTCTTATGCACATGTCTCATTATCAGCTACGGTGACATCACTTCTCTTGTTTTGTGCAAATTCTGTATTCTAAATCTGTACATGTGATCCCACTGTAGTCTGCAGCTACCATCTGCTTGTTTTTCTGTCTCTATCAGCACTATCTTTCTTCCAGCTCGTGGGCTTTGAGACGTTCCTGTGTTCGTTTTGGGGCTTTTCCACCAGAGCACCAATGTACGGCGAGCCGAGCACATTCCATCACAAGTCAGCATCGAAATAGCTCTGATCAAATAACTGTTGGCAGGCAGGTGGAAGGAATGTGTGTGTGCGTGTGTGTGTGTGTGCGTGTGTCCCTTTAACATACTTTTCTATCATGTGTATCCTTATATCTGCTTCAACTAGGTGTGCATGTCATATCTGTATCTCACTGTGTGTGTGTGCGTGTGTGTGTGTGTGTGTGTGTGCCCCCACCTGCATGTACGGTGTGAGAAAAGTCAACATTATCTTTTAAGTCTGTTGGCCGCTGCTCCGCGCTCCCTCTCCCTCTGATCTGCAGACTCTTCCTGTATATCCAGGCCGGCCGCTGGCTGTGTGAGTAAATGCCAGGCTCACATTCCCTCTGCCCTTTAACAAACCCCTGTTGGAGCTGCAGACGACTGTCACATTTATGGGTGATTCTTCAACAGGCATCACCTTTTTTTTGTGACTCAATAAACACAGACATTACCTGGATTTTCTGGACCTTTGATAACATGTAGCCATGCATCTAGGGTTGCAAAATTCAGGGAATTTTCAAATTTGGAAACTTTCCATGGGAATTAACGGGAATATATGGGAATAATCCGAAATTTACTAAATTGAAGGTTGGCCCATCAGGGATAGGGAAATATATTGTAGCATAATCTTGGCTAAAACAACCAGATTTTACTTTTTGATTTTGAAACATTCATGTTTTTGTTGATCAGTAAAAGAATTGATTGTTCATAAAGAATTCAAACTTCTATAAATAGATTTCTACTCACAAATAAATCTGTTGAATTGTCATGTTTTTTTTATTTTAGTATTTTGCATGGATGTCTGCTTATGACAAAACAAAATATTTACATGTTGGACATGATTCAGTTTGTTTAAATTATCCCCAATTTCCAGGTATTTCCCATAAATTCCTAATAATTCCCATAATTCCCATGGAAAGTTTCCAACTTGGAATATTTCCAAAATTCCCCAGCTTAACTTCCCATGGAAATTTTCCAGAAATTTCCCACCCCTTTGCAACCCCCCCTTTTTTTTTTAAAATAAAATGTTCTTTCACCATTTTTTAATGTCATTTGTTCAGTTGTTATTAATATTATTGTTGATTATCATTTCCTCATAATATTAAAAGAAATAGCTTGTGTTATTGATTTGCTTTGGTTATGCTACTGTTTTGTTGCACCCATGGGAGAGATAATCATTGTGATGAGGTGGTATTTCCTCAGTGGGAGTTTGTGGATGAAGACAAAAGCAATTGATCTCAGGCCAGTGGATCATTCATGATATAATTATTGCCCAAATTATAACAGTAAAAATTAAGTACGACTTTTTATTTGAAGGAATTGTTTTTTGTGTTTTTTTATAAAATGTTTCAGTTTTGTTTTTCATTTGGCCTGTAGTCAACAGTTGTGCTGGTATTGTTGACTGTATATTATGTGATATTCATGTAGTATTTAAGATACTACTTCTCCCATGGATTCTTGCCCAGAGTTCACTCAAAGAGTTAAAAACAGACTACAGTGAAGAGTGCTGCTCATGAGCCAGTGCTAGAAGACAACAATAAATGATGATAAGAAGAACAGCTGCTTCTCTGCTTTCAGCCAATTAAAGCTTCCAAACCTCTTGACCAAACACACTACACTATACACATCTACCAATTATAAATGGCCAAATCAGTCTAGGTGATAGAATTTAAACAATTTTTTTGTTTTGTTTTGAACAATAACTAGTTTCCTTTCCAAAACTGATTTAGCTCAGAATAATGAATGAGTGAATTCACCCAAAACTTTTATCAAGAACAAACATTTATGGGGCATTTCATGGTGACAACAGAAAAATTAAAAAATACATGTACGGTGATTTTCTCTGAAGGTTAGAGTAAAGTATGAGCTACAGTTTGACATAATGCCATCGCCTTTGTCTCGATGCCACACAGAAGCACACATGACATTTAATAAAAATATCACACATCATTTCACCCACACTCGGAGCTGTGTATGTGAGCATGCACCTGTTAAACATTTTTGTCAAGACTTGTCTCTTTGTACGGCGCTGCTGGCCTTGATCAGGAAGTCAAAGCTACTGTGGCTTCTGGAGGCTGAGTACTGCAGTATGCAGTACTACTACAGCACAGAGACACAGGCTGGCAGAGGAAACTTTACATTACCAAGGGCAAGATCGAGTGCCATCAAACGCACCGTCCTATATATACAGAGGCAAGAGACAGTGGAATGAATTGCCTACACATATTAAACCCACCACTGACTTGAATTAATTCAAAAACCTCAGCATGGTTATTGGTTTTTCTTGTTGTTTGTTTTTTTCATTGTGTTGTTTTGTTTTTGTCTTTGTACAGATTTTTTGTTTCTTTGGTTGTTGCTTTTATTGTATTCTGAATACATGTAATTCTGTCGGACCCCAGCCCCCAGGAAGAATAGCTGTGGTTTTGCTGCAGCCAATGTTTTGGCAAATTGGCCCATTGCCATAATGGCTATAGTCACAGCAGTAGGTTTGTTACCTCTATTTGCCGGTGCAAGCTATTTTTAGAACGGTGGAGCAGAGCCGTGAGCTGCTCAGAGCTACGCTACGGAGGCTGATGGGATTTCTTGGTTTCCCTCATCAAACTCATCAAAGACACAATCCAACAACTCCACATTCACGTAAATTCATGCAAAACAGCGGATGCACGTTGCCTTCAGGGACAGTTTTTCATCAAGCAGTATCTGTATTTCCCTCTAAAACAACTGTCTGGTAACGTTGTGTTATTATCTCATAGCGTGGTGAATGTGCAGGTCACAACTTGTCCACCAAAGCGTTGTGGAGTTGTTGGATTGTGTATTTGATGAGTTTGATGAGGGAAACCAAGAAATCCCATGAGCCTCCGTAGCGTAGCTCTGAGCAGCTAGCAGCTCTGCCCCGCCATTCTAAAAAGAGCTCAACACTTAAAGGTAATGAACCTACTGCTATGACCCCCCCCCCCACCTGGCTTCAGCCCAGTAACGACTGGAGCACATAGAAAGGCAGAGACAGTGACAGAACACCACGACATGACAGTGTAAGCACCTCCACTACTGGGCCACATTCAGTCCAGTCACACAGCAGCAGAATGACTGACAAAGAAGTGGCTCCTGATACACAGCGTGGCACTATCACTTCTTCTCACTTCTATTCAATCTTTCTCTTTTCTCCAATATATACAATACAAATACAAGAGCAGAGTTTGCATGAAGGAGGGAAAAGAAAATCACATGTTACTGTAAAGAATCATGTTTCATTTCTTCACTATAATTTAAGTTTTATTTGTACCATTCATGTCTTTATGATGTAAAGTTGTCGCTTTTTAACCCTCCTGTCGTCCTTCTGGGTCAAATTGACCCAATCTCTTCCCTTCCTCCATCCTTCCTTCTTTCCACAGTCCTTTTTCCTTTCCTTCTTCCCTTCCTTCCCTTTGTCCTCATTTCTTCTTCCTTCCTCTTTTGATCCAATTGACCTGGTCTGTTCCCTCCTTCCATCTTTCTTTCCATCCTTTTCCCTCCCTTCTTTCCCTTTGTCCTTCCTTCTTTCCCTTCATCCTTCCTTGTTTCCCTTTGTTCTTCCTTCCTTCATCCTTCCTTCCTTCCTTCTTTCCCTTTGTCCTTCCTTCCTTCTTTCTTTCCTTCATTCCTTCTCTTCGTCCTCCTTTCCTCCATCTTTCCCTTTGTCCTTCCTTCCTTACTTCCTTTTTCCCTTCATCCTTCTTTCTTTCCTTCTTTCCCTTCGTCCGTCCTTCCTTCTTTCTTTCCTTTATTCCTTCTCTTCGTCCTCCTTTCCTCTTTCCTCCATCTTTCCCTTTGTCCTTCCTTCCACTTCCTTCTTTTCCTTCATCCTTCTTTCTTTCCTTCTTTCCCTTCATCCTTCTGTCTTTCCTTCGTTCCCTTCATCTTTCCTTCCATCCTTGACCCAGGAGGACAACAGGAGGGCTAAAAAAGATATAACTATGAAAATAATTTTTAATGTTTTCTCATGCATTATTAGATGAATGGCAACATCTGGAACCCAGTAATAAAGCTGGCATATCTACAACCAACTGGTGCATTTTAACATAACATTGTAATGGATAGAAATGAGCACCAAAAGTGAAAATGATAATAAACCCTCTATACTGTATGACCCAGTAGTTCTGTCCTGGTGATATTTGAATTCTAAATAAATCTCCCTTTCTTTACAGACATGGCCAAGAGGATGCCTGCCAAACATCTTCTATTTTATGACCTATTGCAGGTTAAAAAATAAAATAAAAAGTGACTGCAGCAGAGCTAACCTGCTTCTCTTAGCCCACCTAAGGCTGCTAAAGCTAAAAACTCACATATCCAAGAGGATTGACTGAATACTTGCCTAGAGCTGCAATTAAAAAAGAGCATTTGCCCCCCTGATATTTTAAGAAGGATTGGGTTATGAGGAAGAGTGACATTTTTAAGCCAGCTAAGGAATTTTTGAATGTTTTTTTTAGTAAACAAAGAGACTGATTCTCTAATGTGTTACTTTAACTGAAAGGTTTGGAGCTGATTTGAAGTCACACAGATTCTTATCATTATCTCTCGTCAGAGATTATAAGTAAAACTTGAAGCATCATTTGATTTAAAGCTGGATGTAAACGGATTAGAAACATTATCAGTTAAGGTGCTTTAGGCTAATTTTGGGTTAAAAGGTCATCTAGATTTATAGAACTAGACCTGCACCTGAAGATCAAGACATCTAAAAAACAGGAAACAAGAAGACAGACTTCTGTTAGAGGTATCAACATGTAATACCTTCAGAAAGAACACTCGCTTTAGCTTATTTTGGAACACAGAGGGTTGAAGATAGCCATAAGTAATGAGAAAAAGGTGGCGCTCAAATATGACGGGGACACTTGAAGGTACGTGGGAGATAAACACATTGATGAGAAACATACAGGGGGAGGGACAGGCACGGGAAGAGAAAAGGATGAGTGAGACGAAAGATGGAAGAGAGGAGAAGCTGTTAATTCGGCGGCCGGGCAGGCAGGCGTGGAGGAAGGGATTTGAACTGAGCTCTGGTCCAGATCCTTGCCTGTTAGACTGACACAGCAACAACCCTGCCACCGGCCTAATCCTCCAAATCACCCCCTCCACCATGAGAGCAGAGACAAGCAAGGATTGGAGGGGAGGATTGTGCAGGGAATCCAAGGGACGGGGCGAGGAAGCAGAGGGGAGGAAAGGAAACAAGGGAGGGTAGAAAGAGGACGACCACGTGGACGGTTTGACAGATAAGTGAGAGAGAGCAGGGGAAAAAAAAGACAGGAGGAAAGATAAAAGATGGACAGATGAGATGTCAGCACTGTGCATACACTCCAGCAAGATGATGAAGGAGAAGCGAGGGAAGGAAACACGGAAGGAATTAAAGAGAGAGGAGAGAAAATACAACAGAGGGCCAAATTGGCTGAGAAGGATGGAGCGAAGGCAGCGATGGAGAGTGTGTGGAGAGACAGATGAGAGTGGGAGACTGAGCGAGAGAAGGAGTGAGGGACATCAGGAGAGTGAATGAAAAAGAGAGAGGGGGGGGGGGCTTTGAGCCGGTGTTTCAGCTCCGTCCAACAGCGGGTTTCACTGGCACTAATGAGTGTGGCTGCTCTCAGGAGTGTGTCTGTGTGTGTGTATGTGCTGGAGAAACACAGAGAGTGTGTGTGTGTAGATGCTCAGAGGGTGTGGAGGTGGGGAGGGGGGGCTGGGGAGGGGGTGTTTGCTTGGCACTGCCAAAGCACCCTGGCTCCCCCACACCACCACCACCACCACCACCACCACCACCTTTTTTTCTCTCTGCCTTGCTGCTTACCCTTTCATCCCTCTCTTCTTCTCTCCCTCCCTCCCCTGCTCATTAGTATGATTGAATACCCCCCTCCCTCTTTCGTCTGCTATCTGCCAGGGTCAGTGAACATGCAGAGCATTTTCCAACTCCCCCCCCCCACCCCACTACCCCCTCATCTCTCCCTATCTTTCTCCCCACAAAACATGCACTGCCTCGGGGCACTGCTTGCAGCAAGGCTGGCCTCGCTCCCAACATCCACAGAGCTGGAGGTTTGTGGCCTTAAGTAACCCCCCCCCCCCCCATTCCTCCCCTTCTCCCCTCCTCCCCTCTCGGTCCTTCTACCACCTCCTGACTAAGAAACCAAGGACTCACTGTTGTTTTCCTCACCAGCCGAGCTTCTCCTCTCCTCTGTTTGCTGCCTTCCCTCCCTCCTTCCCTCCCTCCCTCCCTCCCTCCCTCCCTCCCTCCTTCCTCCCACAGACACTCCTCCTGAAACCAGGTCCGCCATTGATTGTTAAAGGGTGTGAAAGGGCAATCAATAAGGCTTTCTTGGTGCACGCAGAAACTATACAGCCCATATGGAAAAAGCAAGGAGGTCTAAATCGGTCACGGGGCTTGAGGTGCAGGAGGCCATGTTGGGCATTTATGTGCATTGGCTATGGTGCAGAATAGTATTTAGTATGACTTCTCTCTCTCTCTCTCTCTCTCACACACACACACACACACAGGCACACAGCCCCTCCCACACCCTAAATGAGGGACCTCTTTAAAAATTCATTCAGTCAATAATGACCCTTCGCCCTCCCAGTCTCTCCTAGGAGCTAGCATAGCTGCCTCCTCCCACACTGCCTCTCACATTCTCTCTCTTTCTCTTTCTATCCCTCCTTCTTTCTGAGCCACACACACACACACACACACACACGCTCTTAAACTCTCTCACGAGCTGATGCGCACACATGCCCTCCTCCTCGTCCTCTGGGGCTTAAAGTCAGGGAACCTGCACTTCAGAAAGTGCGTAGCATCACCATTAGCTATGCCAACATCTTCGTCTGGTTAAAATGCTACACTTGTGCTCGTACTTACATTATCTCATTATGAACAGTGGTGGTGTTTTCTTGGTCGGACAAGGTTTGAAAGGTAGTTTTCCCCTCAAACCACAGAAGTGGAGTTACCTTGTGACTTCGCCAGTGGCTCAACAAATTAGCAGTACTATCTGTTGGCAGGGCTAGCAAAGATAAGCGTCATGCTACGCAGACGATGGGACTTTTGATCCAGCCAGCCATGTTGTCTACTCTCCTCCGAGATGGCTCCCATTTATCTGATTACTCATACGGCTGGATCACGCGTCTTAGAGCAGAAAAAAAAACATTAAAATGTATTTTAGGGATAGTGGAGAGGCCCCGGAGTCTGGGCTGGGAGCCAAGCTTCTCCTTCATAGCCGTGTGTCATTGATTTATTTTGTGTTGGTGCCATGTTTGAACTTAATTTGGTGGTTATGCAGGCTAGGACTACTTTCTCATTCAAATTAGCTGATAAAATGGATTTTTAATTTACTTAGCAAAGAATACACTCGTGCTCTGAGGAAACTGTATCTTACCTACCGTAGATGACCAAATAATCGCCCGCGTGCAAATAGCCGCCTGTGCTCTAACAGCCGCCGGGGTCCGAGCTCATTTGGCATAATAAACGCCTGTTCAATTTAACGCCCGGGCGATTAAGTTTTTACTATAGTCTTGCACTGTTTTTTTCAACAGGACTCCTAGTCAGTCAGCCATTCAGGCGGACACACACAGATACGACACAGGATAAATGGATAAATATGCTAATGTACAGTGTTGAAATTACCCTACCGTTTATAACACTGCTTGATCAGCTCCCTGTGTCGCAGTAACACAGACAAACTGTCTTTGTCCAGTGGTCGATGGTGAAATCCGTGTTCTTTGCATGATGGTCTGGTGCTGCTCATTGCAAAAATAAATTGTAGCCTGTTGCAAATAGCCGCCTGGTTCTTATAGACGCCTGGGGTCCAAGTCGATTTAGCATATTAAACGCCCGGGCTAATAAATGGTCATCTACGGTATTTACATATGACTGTGTTTTCACAGGACAGACACATTCACACAGATAGATATACATACTGTACCCGTACCTCTACATATGTATATTTTAATGTCAATCCACGATAAATCTGAAGAAAGAAAAGGAAATTGGTTGATGCCACTACTAGGCCTATAGCCTATGTGACTTGTTTTTGTTGAATATAATGTAATTTCTTATTGCAATATAAACCATCATTTTTATGTGTACAATTATTTCTTAAGCCATTTTCTGGTCAAAGCCTTTTTCTATGGAGCCCCAGATATGACATGCGGGAAAAGAAAAATAATTTGTGGCCAAGAAATACTAATTTGTTCCCACGAAATAGATATAAATACTACCGTACACCTGGACAGCTGGGTGAGCTGACAAACTTCGTAGCCAATCATACTACGGCTTACTACACAGCGTTGTGTTGTGCAATGTGTGGTGGTAAACGCATGTCGGAGCTGCAGCCCTGCACACACTTCAGGAGGACACTTTTCAAGTAGAGCTCAGTACTGAGCCAGGTATGTTGAGCATAAAGCCAGAGTTCCGCGTGGCACCAAGGTGTCTCCTTTAACCTGGCTATATCGTCTGGATAACTTACTCTGCAGACCTGCTCCGGGCCCACTTCTGTTCCAAAAAAGTGTCTTTCACTGCCACTTTCAGAGCTCAACAATGTGCAGCTGTCTTTAGGAATAAATGAGAGGCAGTGAGTTGAGTGGTAAATTACATTTACACTGTAATAATGAATCCCTGCAATGCCAGGCTTTTCAAAATGTCTTTGTAGTTCATCCTCAGCTTAAATAAAACTCTTTCCATTCTGTGACAGCATTACTGTTCCTGTTTGAGAAGGTGCGCTTGATTTGCTTGCCCAGCTGTCCAGGGATAATACTATTATGTTTGAGTATTTCGTGCACACGTTATACCTATTTCGTGGCCACAAATTAGTATTTTTTTCCCGCATGTCATATCTGGGGCTCCGTATTTTTCAATGCCACCAACAACACTCTCAACAAGTGTTTATTTGGCTGTACACATATGGGTTTAAAATTAAAACATAAAAGTTTTGTCTTCAAAAGCAGCCCTTTCAAAATAAAGCCACAGGGATGATTCCAGATGTGAGAGCGGTTTACCATTGCCCTTCCACGCAAAACCCAACAGAGAGTCTGATTAGAATAGTTTTCGTCTTTTACAGCGGCGTACAGACCAAACCGGTTCCATTCTTCCAGCTGAGTTATCTCCAAGAGGAAGAGCTTGTCTTGAACCAGTGCTGTCTGCAGATTCTGTCCCATTTTTTCCCACTGTTATTGTCAAATGACCCTCTGCTTCCTATCTGCAGTTAACACAACCAGTATTGTCTCTTGAAAAATAAAATTTGCAGAGCAGAATATAATTTAGATGTTACTTTTTGGTAAATAGCTTCTTTAGCTTATGAGCTTATTTAAGGTTAAAGTAGTTCTTGGTCCCTGAAAGCTGAAAACTGTGCCTTGATTTAAGACAATACCCACAGAGACTGTCTCCAGCCCAGCCTCTAAACCTCATGTAATATTAACTGGACATGAAGTCCGGGTCATAGGAAAACCATTGGAGGATTTCAGTGTTGCCCTTCAATTGGTGCCTATTAATTATTTCATTCCATGTCTTTAGGGAGCAGGCGCAAACTGAAAGTATAATTCAGGCCTGGAATTTGACTCCACCCAAGGTCTGAATGTTCAATTACCAGCCTGTTTGTTATTTATTTATATCTAATTATTTCTTAAGACATTCTAAGGCTATTAAAACCCCAAACGAATGGATTATACACTATGAAAACATTCTGTTTCTGTGTGGTTAGAGATCAGCTATATGTTTTGAGTAGTGACTGTTGTTTCATCAGTGTAAATATTAAGTTTGCTGATAGTACAAATAATGTTAGATTTGGGGGTGTGGACGTCCCTAACTGTCTGTCTGGTGTTGCTGTATGCAATTTGTTTCCAATGATATAGAATATTTTGCAGCCACCTTAATCATAGTTTTGTTTAGTGAGTGTCAGCTAAATATTTCCTCAGTCTTATTTGTTTTTCCTCATTGTTTCTTCTTTGATCTCAGGATCTACTGAGTTCTGTTGCAGGTTTTGAGACAGGGCCTGAGCTATTGTTTTTTTTTTTTCTGCACATTCTTTTGGAGTGATGTTGATGCAGTCACCTTCCCCCTCATTACGGCTGGCATAGCTACACAGTTTTTATATTCTAAAAAATGCTATTTATTCAGCAAATTGTTTGATCCTAAGTTTATTCAACATAAGTGAATATGCAATGTGTACATACTTGATAAGAAAGATTCATGTTACAAGGTGACAGGTTTGTGCCCTGCTGTTATCTAGTCAAAAAACTCTCATCAGTTCTTGGATATGTTGAAAGAGACTGGTGGATTTAGATGATTCTAAACATCAATCAGTACTATCTGCACTGTTTATTCATTTTCATTTCCACATACCAGAGTACCTTGTGCTTCAGCTGCAAACCTATGCAGTATTTGAAGCAACTGTCTCTAAGCCAGTGGGGATATATACAGAAGGTAAACTGATTTCCATCAACTTTCCCTCTATTGTTATCTACCTTCTATGAGATACACTGTAGCTTCATACATTACTCTTCCAGAAATCAGTACAACTACCTGTCTTGTGTGTTTCGATCTACTGGAAGAGGAGCATACATTTTTAAATCCTTGTCTTTTCAGTTTTTGATATTCTATGCCCACCATGTGTGGTTCTTGCAGGAATAGGATATCTTTATCCTCTATTCACATTTGTCTGTGTTTACTGGACTGAGGCATTAGCATCTGGAGAAATTACGTATGTATGTGCTTTCGAGTGCTGTATTGTCTATAAAGCATAACCTGCACAGATGCAAATTTCTTCCCACACCATTTAAATATTGTGACAGCCCATAAAAAACAGCAAGACAAGATTATATAAGTATGTATAGCGGCCCTGCTCCATCCGGCGGTCCTGCTCCATCCAGCGGTCCTGCTCCATCCAGCGGTCCTGCTCCATCCAGCGGTCCTGCTCCATCCGGCGGTCCTGCTCCATCCAGCGGTCCTGCTCCATCCGGCGGTCCTGCTCCATCTGGCGGACCTGCTCCATCCAGCGGTCCTGCTCCATCCGGCGGTCCTGCTCCATCCGGCGGTCCTGCTCCATCCAGCGGTCCTGCTCCATCCAGCGGTCCTGCTCCATCCAGCGGTCCTGCTCCATCCAGCGACCCTGCTCCATCCAGCAGTCCTGCTCCATCCAGTGACCCTGCTCCATCCAGCGGTCCTGCTCCATCCAGAGACCCTGCTCCATCCAGAGACCCTGCTCCATCCGGCGGTCCTGCTCCATCCAGCGGTCCTGCTCCATCCGGCGGTCCTGCTCCATCCGGCGGTCCTGCTCCATCCAGCAGTCCTGCTCCATCCAGCGACCCTGCTCCATCCAGCGGTCCTGCTCCATCCAGCGGTCCTGCTCCATCCAGCGGTCCTGCTCCATCCAGCGACCCTGCTCCATCCGGCGGTCCTGCTCCATCCAGCGACCCTGCTCCATCCAGCGGTCCTGCTCCATCCAGCGGTCCTGCTCCATCCAGCGACCCTGCTCCATCCGGCGGTCCTGCTCCATCCAGCGACCCTGCTCCATCCAGCGGTCCTGCTCCATCCAGCGGTCCTGCTCCATCCAGTGACCCTGCTCCATCCAGCGGTCCTGCTCCATCCAGCAGTTCTACTCCATCCAGCAGTTCTGCTCCATCCAGTGGTCCTGCTCCATCCAGTGGTCCTGCTCCATCCAGCAGTCCTGCTCCATCCAGCGACCCTTCTCCATCCAGCGGCCCTGCTCCATCCAGCGACCCTGCTCCATCCAGCGGCCCTGCTCCATCCTGCAGTCCTGCTCCATCCAGCAGTCCTGCTCCATCCAGCGACCCTGCTCCATCCAGTGACCCTGCTCCATCCAGCAGTCTTGCTCCATCTGGTGGTCCTGCTCCATCCAGCAGTCCTGCTCCATCCGGCAGTCCTGCTCCATCCAGTGACCCTGCTCCATCCAGCGACCCTGCTCCATCCAGTGACCCTGCTCCATCCAGCAGTCTTGCTCCATCTGGTGGTCCTGCTCCATCCAGCAGTCCTGCTCCATCCGGCGGTTCTGCTCCATCCGGCGGTTCTGCTCCATCCAGCGGTCCTGCTCCATCCAGCGGTCCTGCTCCATCCGGCGGTTCTGCTCCATCCAGCGACCCTGCTCCATCCAGTGACCCTGCTCCATCCAGCGGTCCTGCTCCATCCGGCGGTCCTGCTCCATCCGGCGGTCCTGCTCCATCCGGTGGTCCTGCTCCATCCAGCAGTCCTGCTCCATCCGGCGACCCTGCTCCATCCAGCGGTCCTGCTCCATCCAGCGACCCTGCTCCATCCGGCGGTCCTGCTCCATCCAGCGACCCTGCTCCATCCAGCGGTCCTGCTCCATCCAGCGGTTCTGCTCCATCCAGCGGTCCTGCTCCATCCAGTGACCCTGCTCCATCCAGCGGTCCTGCTCCATCCAGCAGTTCTGCTCCATCCAGCAGTTCTGCTCCATCCAGTGGTCCTGCTCCATCCAGTGGTCCTGCTCCATCCAGCAGTCCTGCTCCATCCAGCAGTCCTGCTCCATCCAGCGACCCTTCTCCATCCAGCGGCCCTGCTCCATCCAGCGACCCTGCTCCATCCAGCGGCCCTGCTCCATCCTGCAGTTCTGCTCCATCCTGCAGTCCTGCTCCATCCAGCAGTCCTGCTCCATCCAGCGACCCTGCTCCATCCGGCAGTCCTGCTCCATCCAGTGACCCTGCTCCATCCAGCGACCCTGCTCCATCCAGTGACCCTGCTCCATCCAGCAGTCTTGCTCCATCTGGTGGTCCTGCTCCATCCGGCGGTCCTGCTCCATCCGGCGGTCCTGCTCCATCTTTCTTTCTTTTTTTGTGTCATTGTTGTGTGACCTACTGGACTAATTTGAATTTCCCTATAGGGATGAATAAAGTATTCTCTACTCTACTCTATAGATATGATCAGAACAGAATGTGTGAGGTGGGTTGTGGGTGAGTTGGGGTAGGGTTAGGTCAGGTGATGCACACCTGGAAACAGTCACAACAGGTCAGGGAGGGGCCATCCCTCTCTCCACCTTCCTAACTATTAATATTGTTATCATTATTACAGTTTTGTCTCAAGCTTTAACTGATAAAGGCGGGATCTTTCTTTGAGATGTGTGAAGAGCATGCTGGGTCACAGCTCATGTCCTGTGCTGCACTTGTTTTCTTTGTTTCTGTTGGTTGTTTATTAAGAGGAATGAAGATAGGTTCCAGAGTGTGTGGAGTGCAGATGTCTATTTTGATGTCTGCGCTAAGACATTCAATTTGCACATCTTAACACATCAGAAAATGTTATGTTAATATGCCAGTTGTGAATGATTTCAGATGTTCGGAACATCAATATTAGTTTCTTCTCTTGAAATGATTTAGGTCTCTAGGGTTTCCCCTCAGAAACTGATGAAGTGGCAGCACTGAAATGTAAACTATTGAAGATATTCAAAATTTGCATGTTAACACAACACTTTCTTTTACTCAAGGAGTAAGTAACATGTTAGGACGGTATTTCTGTTGTCTTCAGACATGCAGATTTCATGTCTCAATGTGGACTTCAAAACAGACCACTTCCACTGTGTTCTACACAGGGGGATGTTTTGTTTGTCTCTTATGTATTTGATGGAGCAGCCCCCTCCAGCTTCAAGGCATTCATAACTATGGACTGAGAATCATCTGCTCCTAAATAATATGTCAGAGCACATTGAAGGACACAGAGTAGAGCAAGTCAAGCTCCATAGTCAGCAAACCATTATAAACCTCATCACCAAGTCACCTCCAAGTCCTCAGGAAAGTTGCTGAGACGAAGCAGAGGCATGTTGGTTACAGAACAGCTTCCACAGTTGAAATGTGTCCTCCACCTCTATTCAGATGATATATACTCAGTGATAGCCTCACCTTGAGCTTGGAGCATCCCCACAACCTCCTTCGACTCTATTCTTAAACCGCTGATCTTCAGGATTTTTACACAACAGTCTCCAGAGCTCTGTGGAGGAAACACCATGCTGGTGTGAGAGGTCAGAGGAGGCAGGACAGAGTAGCTGTAGCTGGGACAACCACTCATGCAGAAAAGCATCACAGACCAAGCTGAGCCCTCAGATAGGTGGGATGTAACAGTAGAGGATTAGGTTCCACTTCTCATCATAGACAGACCACAGCAACAGTGGACAGATGAAGTCTGGAAGAACAACTCATGGTCTGATAGAACAGGATTTCTGTGGTTGGTTGGTGTAAGGGTCTTGAGAGTGTTTTCTTCAATCAAAGATGGTTGGAATGTCTCAGTCTAAGTATTTCTGCTGATCATATGCATCTGTTTACGTCACATTATTTTCCATTCACTTGTTATATTACACCATTTAGAGCAGAATGATGGGTTTTTTTCTTGTCTTATCAAATTCTCCTTTAAAGGATAATTAGCAATTTTTACAATCTGGACCTTATTTCTAGCATACAATACAATCATTGACTCACCTAGATAACTTTGGTGTCATAAGTTGTTCCGGCGAACATGTGAGAACACGGGTCAGCGCAATGCAGCCTCTAAATAACACATTATCTGCCATGAAACCCGTTCATTTCATCAATATTTAGTTATGATACACTAGTGCTATTCCCCTCTGAGTCCCTGGTGGCATGTTATCAACATCCGGGGTCTGTAGGTTGACCTACTGACCTCTGACCTGGATGATGTCATCTCTGTAGGTTGACCTACTGACCTCTGACCTGGATGATGTCATCTCCGACCGCTGTCTGGCGCGGCTTGTTGCTACCTCGAATGCTATGGTCTGTTTCCTTGTGTTTTTGCCTCGTCAGAACAAAATGAGCAGCTGGATGAAGTTCAGCTTCCAGAGGCTTCCTCTCCTCAACCTGGACTCACTAAAGCTCTGGATAGTTGAATTAAAAATGGACCTGAATACTGAAGCAGAATGATTATTATCAGAATGAGCCGCAAGGCACTCAGAGATGACATCATCCAGGTCAGAGGTCAGTAGGTCAACGTACAGACCCCGGATGTTGATAACAGCTAACCCTGGACTCAGAGGGGAATAACACTAGTGTATCATAACTAAATATTGGTGAAATGAAGGAGTTTCTCTGCAGATAATGTGTTATTTAGAGGCTGCATTGCACTGCCCTGTGTTCTCGCATTATACAGATATACGCGGCTCTTGGCTGGAGCTAATTTCATCTTGTAATTTTGACTTGTAATGACACCAAAGTTATCTGGGTGAGGAAATGATCATATTTTATGCTAGAAATAAGGTCCAGATTGTAAAAAAAACACTAATTATTCTTTAAGATTAGACCCCATATGTTTTACTTTGAATATGTTTCAACATTTATTGCATCTTTTCTGAAATCTTAAGCTACAATTCCATTTGGCTTGACTCCAAGCTAGTAGTGCACCAGCACTGAAACATAAAGCAAATGGGAATACAGACCTGAAACCCTGCATCCACCTTTAACCTCACCTGTGTCTGTTCCTATTACCACCCATTAGCACCTTTTACGCTTCCAAGAGGAGGTCCCTGGTGGCAGCCTGTTCCCTATGCGCTCAGCATGGCGCTGCTCCTCCTCTGCATCCCTCCCTCCTTCCATTCATCCATCATGAGCAGGCTGCTAAATGGAGCAGAGCACCTCGCCTCTGACCCCTTTCAATGAGCCATCAGGTCTTCAAGGGGTGCAACACTCCCGTGGTCCCAAGGGGAGTGATTTGGAGCAACCCGCTCACATCAGTAATGTCCCATAGCATTCAGGGTGCATTAAGCCTCATGTGGACATCCCCTCCATCCAGACATTTCTCTCGCTTTGCCCCTGCCTCTATAGACATTCTTCTCTTTTCTGCATCCATCCAGTCTCATCCATTTTGGTGCCGATGATATTGTGGGAAAAGTAAAACACAAACTAAGTAACAATGATTGAAAGACTCGGTATAATATTGAGTGAAGCTGATTTATTCCTCATAATTCAACATGCATGACATCTAAAAACTGAAAGCAGAAAGATGTAAGAGTTTTGCTCATTCCATCTCAAACCATTAACTGACATGATGCCAACTTAACTACTTCTATTTATCACTGTCTTGGTTTATTAATGTGCACTGAACTCATAATCTCATCGCAGCCTGGGAGAAGAGAAAAGGCGTGAGAAACTGCATCTTATAAGTAACTGAATACCTAATTATAAAACCGCTGAAGACTTCAAATGACTGAATCTGTGAGAGACATCTACCTGAATTAATGATGAGTCCCTTTTAAGGGATAGTTCTACATTTTGGCAAATTGTCCAATTGCCATAATCCCTATAGTCATAGCAGTAGGTTTGTTACCTTTATTTGTCGGTGCAGACTATTTTTAGAACAGCGGAGCAGAGCCGTGAGCTGCTCAGAGCTACGCTAGGCTCATGGGATTTCTTGGTTTCCCTCATCAAACTCATCAAATACACAATCCAGCAACTCCGCAACGCTCTGGTGGACAAGTTGTGACCTGCACATTCACCACACTATGAGATAATAACCTGCTGTTATGACTATAGGGTATATTTGTCAAAATGTGGAAATATCCCTTTAAGCCAAATTCAAGTCGCCATATTCAAATGTTCTGTTGTTGGCAAGGCAATATTTGTATAGCCCATTTTTACAAACAGTTTGTCTCAAAGGGCTTCACATGGCATCATAACAACATCCTCTGTCCTTAGACCCTCACATCCACTGAGGAAAAACTCCACGGAAAACCCTTTTAACAGGGAAAACCAGGAGAAAGCTCAGGGTGAGCAACAGAGGAGGGATCCCCCCCCAGGACGGACAGACGTGCAATTACAGACAAGAAAACAGTTTATAGTTTATGACACAGAATGTGGGAAACATGGAAATGTTAGCAAGAGTTGATGAAGGCAGCTATTGGTGGGGAAGGGGGAGGCTGGGAGAGCTGGCCAGCTCTGGATGGCAGACTGGTTCATGGGACGGGAGGGCAGGCCGGTTGGTAGTTTATGGTAAGATATATTTGTTCATTTCAAAAATCAAATAAGGTCAGGACTGGTAAAATTACCAGTCCTGAGCTTATTTTTTATCAAATTTACCAAAAATAAAATTGAAGTTTATTTAAAGAGCACCTGTGTCTCCCACACAAATTTCCATGTCTTCTTCATCCTGTGACCAAACACACATCCACAGAGTCAGTCATTTTACATATTTATCCACCTCCAAAATCCATCATCTGATTATTAATATTGTTTCATTATCCCTGAACTATTCATCCTGTATCTCCTCTCCTCCTCCTTTAAATCCTCAATCCCTCTGTCTGCCACCTGTCCATCCCATCAACATGTCCTCCTCCCTCACCATTTCACCTGCCAGCCTTCCAACCGCTTGTCTTCCCTCATCCATCAGTGCCTTTATTCCTCTCCCCATGCCTTTACTGCTCCTGCACACCCCCCATTCATTATTCCATCTCCCTTCCCTAGTTCACTCAGTCCATTCAACCCTACCATCCATCTATGTATCCTACTTCCATCCCTCATTTTACCCATCTATACTTTCCTGTTGTCAATTTCTTCCTTGCTGCATGAGCAGTCATTTCTGGCCAGTTGTCAGACTTCTATGACCCTCACTCACTGAGTTCACAGGGGAGGGAAGGATGTCTGTGAGGGTTTTCTATTCATTAAAGGAATAGCTCAACATTTTGGAAGCTCAGGAGAGGATCGAGATCAGTTTAATGTCTGTGTATGGAGCTGGTCTCAGGACACTGTTAGTGTAGCTTAGGATAAAGTGAAAATAGCTAAAGCTTTGTCTTGACACTGTCAGAATAAAGGCAAAAAAACAACAAGACAGAAAAGCTGCAGGGATGCACTGGTTCTTGTCCTGGTCAGGTTCAGGTCCCTGCAAACAGTTTCTTGTGTTGTTTGAATTTGCAGAGCATGTGTGGTCAACTTGCTGAAGATGTTTTGAATCTGTACGTGTTATGAGTTGCAGTGCATTGAGCTACAAGGGAAACAAAAAACAACGGTTTGTATTTTTTACAGGTTCAATTACAGGAGAAAGAAAATCCAGCCTTGGAGCATTATCCTTCTTTCCCATTGGTATGTG
The DNA here is from genome assembly GCA_030347415.2 of Decapterus maruadsi. Lineage (NCBI taxonomy): Eukaryota > Metazoa > Chordata > Actinopteri > Carangiformes > Carangidae > Decapterus > Decapterus maruadsi. The sequence continues at coordinate 1,156,935 of CM064887.1, forward strand.
GTTTAGACTGCATGTAGGACTAATGTGGTAATTAAATGTTAATTAAATGTGTTTGCCCTGGAAAAATATCTTGTCTGATATAGGCTGCCATCACTGTGCCTTGTCAAAAGAGAGTGAATATTATGTCATTTGTTTAAATCGCAAAGGTTCCAGTTTTGAGTGTGGTAGTGAGTATTTTAAATTTAAAAATACAACTGTAGTCAGTCAGTACGTTTGCATGCAGAGCTTAAAGGGATAGTTCACCCAAAATTCAAATTTCACTCATTATCTACTCACCCTCATGTCGACTAAGAGCTGTGAGAATTTTCAGAGTCCTCCGTTCCTTCTCTGAGTTACGGGGGGGTCCACGCAGCAGTATTTGTCCATATAATGGTTCTCAATGGATACCACTTTTCTTTGTCCAAAAAGACACACCAAAAACACCCAAATACCTCCATACTGCTCGTCTGTAATGTCCCTCTTGTATTGAAGCCCCCACATGAGAAATTGTTCCGCCAGTCAGTGCAAATCACGCGAGATTTGGACTGACACAGGAAGAGCAGTGAACTGAGACACTGGGAGCTTCCGCTACAAACAAGCTTAAAATATAGACTTATTTCATTTTTTTCTGAACAATTTCTCATGTCTTTAATACAAGAGGGACATCACAGACGAGCAGTATGGAGGTATTTAGATGTTTTTTGGTGTGTCTTTTTGGACGAAGAAAAGTTGGTATCCATTCACAACCATAATACTGCTGCGCGGACCCCCCCGTTACTCAGAGAAGGCACGGAGGACTCTGAAAATTCTCCCAGCCCTTGGTCGACATGAGGGTGAGTAGATAATGAAATGAAATTTGAATTTTGGGTGAACTATCCCTTTAATCGAGCTATGCTCAAAATTCGATTTTGGCGTCTAGTTGGACTTCTGTCCACGTCTCAGTTTGCATGCAACTATGCAACTCAGAAAATGGAATAACTGACGGGGTCCTCCCCCGACCCCGTCCTGTTGACTTTTTTGTCACCTCGTAAAAAACTGAATACAAACAACTTAGTAAGTTTAATAATAAATTCTCGACTGCAGTTCCCGACCAGACGCATCAGTCTCGGCCAGATTCCCGCTGAGAATAGGTCACGGGCTTCCTTTTTTCCCTTTCTCTTTTTTTTAATAATACACTCTTGCTGGTCGCGCTGTGTGAAATGCATTGAATCTGCGCTGACATTGGGTTTTTTTTTACTTTGCCGGGTTCTGGCGGCTTCTCTGCTCCACTTGGTGCCGTCTCTACTGTTGTGGAGCATGCACACATGCTTTGTCCAGCTTCAGTCCGACTCCGCAGCCTCACTATAACTGACCAAATCGCGGAGCATCGTTTCGCTCCCATTGAGAATACATTGGGTCGCATCGGTTGGTATCCCAGCATGCTTTGCGTGGCAACGGTGCCACCCAATGTATTCTCAATGGAAGCGACACGATGCTCTGCGATTTGGTCGGTTATAGTGTGCCTGCACCTACAGGCGTATACAGTACATGACGGAGAAAATCAAATTCCAATCGCATTATCTGGGTGCTTTAAAGGGATAGTTCACCCAAAACTGAAATTTTGTCTTTGAGTTACAGGGGGTCTCGGCATAGTAGTGCATGTCCATATGGTTGTAAATGGACACCAACTGTCTTCGTAACAAAAAGGGACACCAAAAAACATCCAAATACCTCAATCCTGCTCGTATGTAATGTCTTGTATTGAAGCCCCAAAATGCTAAATTGTCCCGAAAAAAATTAAATAAGCCTATATTTCAAGCTTGTTTTGTAGCAGAAGCTTCTCGAAGCGCCAGCCCTTAGTTGACATGAGGGTGAATGAGTGAAATTTCAATTTTGGGTGAACTATCCCTTTAATCGGAGTTCTCCAACTCCGATTTCAGTCGGACTAAGGTGTTTACATACACTTCACTTGTCATGTTATCGTCGGATTAATGTAAACGTATTGAGTGACTAACTGCACTGAGTTACAGCAGGACTTCAGGATGCATATTCAGTACAGGAGCTTCCTCAATCACCAAATCTGCATCCAGTACAACACTATGGGAGATTTGTGGTATTAACAAATTTGCAGAGAAGATGTGATGCACTATGTCAACATGGAGCACAATCACAAAGGAAATAGGCCAGTCTGTGGAAATGAATGCCAGAACTGGGCAACAAGAAGTGGGAAAAACAGTGAGTGTACATGTACCTACTACACCACATGTAGACATGCTTTGTGAGTTAAGTAAAAATCATTCCCTCTGAAGAACAATCAGACCCACCCAAACACAATTATTTGACAAACACACAATCAAGCCAGTTTATATGCGACACCTGGATTCTTCTCTAAATCCTTTGATGCAAGGAGCAGCAAAACAAAGAGCCAGCGTCATCAGCCTGCAATTGAATCCTCCATTGTAATCCCCCAGTTTTTAATCAAGGCATATAATTACTGCCTATAATGCAGCATTAGTACACATACCCTAAATTATGATTGCACAGAGAAATTGTGATTATTTCCTTTTTTCCTGGATCTAACCCTTTCTCTGCCAGGTTCATTACAGCTACTTATAGCTCTCAGCAACGGCATGACATAAACCCTCAAGTCAGACCATTTTCTATCTAGTTCCACAGGTGCCCAAGACAGTTCTTAAAAAATGTACCTCTGCAGCACCTCACAGAATGAGAATAGTGGTGGATGAATGTGGCAATCAGTGCTTGGTGGGTATGAAAGAGTCATAGAGGCTGATTGCACGGTGGGAGCCGCAGAGCAGTGCTCCTCAGACTCTCTCCATGCTAGGAATAACAAGCTCCATCGCCCACAGTGTGAAACAACAGACTGCTAATTGAAATCAGCACGCCTCTCCCTGAGCTTACTCTAATATCTGCCGGCTGCCTGCTTCGTGATATGGGTAAGGTATGGGGGTGTGCTGCTGCAGCTGTTGTCCATGTATGATGTGGATCTCTTCAGCAGTCTACTTATTAATAATGCGTTGTGCTGGAACGCCCTTCATGGAAATAACAAGGAGAACCTGTCTTATAGTTGCACATGATGAATTTGACCTCAGTACCGACCGTGTCTGCATCACATCCCTCTCTGCAACTGTTGAACTGGAGTTGATTCATGTTCTTTGACTCACAAGAGAGCTGCAGCCAACTGGTTCAGACAGTAAGCTACAGGAACACGCTGCACAAGGCTTTGACCGCTGTTAGTCCACAGATTGTGAACATATTGTAGTTCATTGATAAGCCATGTGAACTTCAGGCTCTCCGACACAATACATGATAATCCATTATACTACTCAGTCCTAGACTGCTGTGAAGAGACGCTCACTGATGGTCAGACCAGGCGTCATTACAGGAAAACTCTCTTTTTTTGCGTTTTTTGGGACTATACACCACAACGGATTGTTATCTAAACCTTCAATCATTAATGCAATAATAGCCTGATAATATATTTATTTTAATTACCATAAATTGTTTTTACAGCCATAATCTAGTATGCTGCTAATGCCATAATACATACAGTATTTATATTCACTTTTACTTATAAAGTCTGTCTGTCTGTCTGTCTATCTACAGTATTACATTGTTGTTTGTTTTGTTTGTAACACTAAAGTTTGCTATTACCAACATACACACAGTTCCCGAGCTAATGGCTACATCTATGATGAGATTGGAAATGACTATGAATACATAAACATAAAGCCAAAATACTGTAATCTCGTGAATTACTGTAACAAAAACTAAAAGCAGGAGATTTTCAGCGGAGTGGAGTTCCTGAGTGTGAACACAGTCAGTGGGCTGGTGAGTGAAGCACCTGCTCTCTCTGCTGTGTCCAGTTATTCCATGGACAGAACAACCCAATGAATATGTGATAACTGATAAATGACATGTCAGCAGCGCATCGGATGACGCTGCATCTCCTTATTTGTTTGTCTGAACACACACACACACACACACACAAGAAACATAACTACCATTGAATAATTGAAGAAGGGAAGGCAAAATAAGCTGCTTCAGCTACATCTTTTGCTTGTTGTGTTTTGTTCTGATTTGTTTTGTTTTGTATTTATACCTTTTATATTTGTCTGTTGTATTTGTTTTTATAAAGACCGAAATAAACATTAATTAACTATTTTAAAAAAAATGTTATGTTTGGTGAAACTGATGAGGAAAAATTAAAATGCTTCTTTTATAAGCAGTTGAGTGGGATAGTCAGAACATTTGGTGGGGCGTTGCCCCCTTATGCCCATGACTAGAGTCGGGCCTGCACCATCCCATCCCATCCTTCCTTTTTGTCTCACTAAATACGACGTGGGCACAGTGCCACCTGCATTGGCAGTAGCAGCTGGCACTGGACGTTATCTAAGAACTGTCTACTATGATTGTAATTCCAGGGGAAACTCTACTGACCTCACGCAGTAAAATTTCTTGATTGATTCTGGAATAGGAGTTAGCCTAGTGGGCAAAGAAATTAATTCATCTCGGTTGAGCAGGACCCTCAGCAAATATCGATCAATATGTCCTCCAGTAGTGCACTCCACCAGCAGGTACAGCGTCTGGAAGAAATAACCACGCTGCATCTTCTCCCTCTATACGCTCCAATCCAAGGGTTAACATGTAGCAGCAGTTAACATTTCATAGATATGCTACACAGCCTGCTCCCAGCTTCATTGGCATGTTGCACACGGCAGCTTTGAGAACACACTGTTCCTGCGCTGCAAACACAAAGACTAATGCATTCTCTCTCAACTCATGCACATAGTCTATCACACACCCATACCAGGGTAATAAACATGCACACACACACACAGTAACACATCCATCAAAACACATGGCATGCATATTCACCTGCATTGATATATTATTCTGACTAATACCTCATGCAGACAATGCAAAGGCGAGTCTTTGAAGGCTGTGGGAAGCCGGACCTCTGGGTGCAGCGGTTGGGCATTCTGACAACATTCGACTGGCCAACTAACACACAACCACAGACCTACACCAGTGTCTTCGTTAGGTATGCACAAACCAATGGCATGCAGCTGTAACAGAGTTAAAATGCACCTTTGTTATTTCTTATGTTGTTTGTGAATTTTATCTTATTTACATTAAATAGTTTTCTTATCTTTTTGCCTGTAAGAGGACGTTTTGCTTTATTTTTGTCCCTCCTGAGCCCCTGTAGTCCTCCAGGTTTGTGCAGCCCCTCCCTTCTTCCCCTCACAGAAATGTTGAAAAAGACCCGTGTTTCAGGCCAAACACTCCATGTAAGTGATTACTGACGGAAAATAGGACTATTTAGGACTTATATTAACAAAAACATTCCGCTGACTTCTGCTTTAAAGCAGATATTCAACTGGAATGTTTCATTTTAGGTCTAAAATAAGTCCTAAATGGTGATATTTTCAGTTTAATCACTCCTGTTTTGGAGTGTGTTCAGTCCGTAACACGAGTCTCTCCAATGAATGGAGTGGACTCTGCTCTGCTGTAATCCCAAAGAAGACAAAACTTTCCTTGTAGGATACAAACATGTGTTATCCAATGAGGAGATGAGAAAACTAGATCTAAATTCAAGGGCTCCCGTGTGTGCAGCCAAGACCCAGTGCGCGTGAATGTGTTCAGGGACAGTCAGCACCGTTTGGACCACAGAAATAGATCTTGACTTGACTTGTCGGCACATGTTTGGTCTGCCACCTGACTCTGTCTGTTGAAAAAAATGTACACTTGAAGCAAGAAAGAGTTGATATTCCTGTGTTTATGACACAAACGGTCTCCAACTGCACCTGAATGTCACCAGCACGGCAGCTGGGTCTTGCGCGAGACTTTGAATTAGATCTAGTTTTACAAGCATGTCCGCTTGCTTGAAGTAAATAAACTTTCGGTACATGTTTGAGTAGCATCCGGTATCTGTGGAAAAAAATTGCCGATTTGAGGGATGTAAACAGCCAAACTAGCGGAACTTGCATCCACTTCCATTCATTGCTGCCGTAGCGATGCAGGGACAGACGCAGCTACCGCAAAACAGGAGCGATTAAACTGAAAATCTTCACATTCCTTCTTTTAGACCTAAAATGATAGTAACATACACCCCCAAGTTGAATTTGCCTGGAATTGTCCTTTAATTAGTTATTCATAAAATAAAAAGGCTCTACCATTCAAAACACAAGCCCAGTTGGAACTTTGATGCTCAATATCTCGGATGATAGAACCTTATAATTCTAAACTGACGAAATCCTGGAGGGACTGAACCTGTCTCCTCATTGTGCCGACCCACAAGCGTTACACGGCCACAATGTACTTTTTCAATCACAATTTTCAATCTTTCAATCAAAAACCATAACACCGTCTTCTGTAGGTGGAAACAAGCAAATAACGCAATGCTGAAGCGAGAAACAAAGGAATCAGGTGACAGTGTTGTTTTGTAACACAGAATATCATATCACAGTTTTAATGAGCGGCCGGCAGAAAGGGAGATATGAGACGCTGCGTGTCTCGCTTAGATCTGTGCCTCGACACAACATGTAGTGAATGAGGATGATAAATTAGTCGATTTGACAATAGTGGGTGTAACCACTATCATCCGTATCTCCATAACTTAACAAGGGTTATCATGTGCTGTTGTGCTGAGAGTGATTGTAGGGGTGGGGTTGCTGCTGTACACAGTCTGCCTGTTGTGGGATTTCACATGAGTGCGCCTGTGCTGTTTGTTTTTGCGCTAGCTTGAGTATGTGTGAAATGTTGTGTATTTGTATGCATGCGTGTGAGTCACACACCAGCTGCCAATGCAGAGGATCAACAGTGTGTGTGTGAGATTGTAGCCCCCACTAACAAGCCATTACAATCCTATTGATTTCTCATTAAAGCCCTGGTTAAAAATACAGGCTGATGTTGCTGTGGCAGTAGGTGTGTCACGCACCTGAGGAGTGAAGACGTGAACTGTGCACGTGTGCAGGTCACACGGATAAAAATACACACATGCACACACATGCACACACGCACATCCGGATCAGGACTGTTGCACATACCTGTAAGCGCACAACACCAACATGACGTGCATTCATAACTGTCAGCGCACGCATACACACACAGTCCAGCCTTTGTATGATGTGTGACTGCGCCCCCCCCTCCACCACTCTACCACCCCTTCCCCTCCCTCCCTTTTTTTTTTAATTAAAGCATGCAGTAAGTGTGAAATTAACTCTCTCCTACACCAGGCCTGACAGCTCTGAGTGGGAGGAGGGAGAGAATCCAATGCCTTTGTCTACCACACATAATTAGAGCGATGGAAAGAAGGAGAGGGGTAAAAGAGAGAAAGAAAGAAAAGACCAAGCTCAGTCCACCACAATGAGAAATCAGCAGCGAGACGGAAGAGATAAAAGAACGACAGACTGGAAGGAGAGAGAGAGGGCTTCCAAGATGATAAAGTGGAGGGAGGAAGATAAAGTAAGATAGAGAGTCAGATCAAGGGAGGGAGAGATTTAGGGAGCAGAGGGTGGAAGGAGGGAATACAAGGAAGAGATGGGGCGTTTGAAAAAGAAAGAAAGAAAGAAAGAAAGAAAGAAAGAAAGAAAGAAAGAAAGAAAGAAAGAAAGAAAGAAAGAAAGAAAGAAAGAAAGAAAGAAAGAAAGAAAGAAAGAAAGAAAGAAAGAAAGAAAGAAGGTTGTGTATGTGGAGGGGTTCTGTAGTCATTAACACCTGTGAAAAAGCTCATCCTCTCATGCCTGGGGATAATTTGATGATCCACCACCGCACTGCCTTGTTCTGCAGTGAGAGCAAGAACCACAAGAGAGAAATCCACAAAGTGAGAGGAGAACAGAGAGCAGAGAGCAGAGAGGTAGCGAGTGCAGTGGCGGCCTTGATAGATGGTACAATTTGGAAAAGGAGAGAGGCAGGGAGTCTTATAAGTTTAAGAATTGATGAAGACAAAATGGGCCTGGGTAGCAGGGGTAATAACTTGTGGGGCTTCATGCTGCTCCTTATGGGCCGTGTCCCGGCTCGGCCCGTCTCTGATGGACGGTTTCCCCACCTTCCTCCGTCCAGCTGCACCTCCTCTCTGCAGCTGAAATGAGAAAAGGGAGGAGCGCGGTGCCGGTTTAAAGGGGGAGAAACGGCCGGGTGCGGCGCGGGCGGCGTGGTGAGAAGGCAATCAGCTGCAGCGTGAGCTGTGAGCTGCCACCATGACCCATTTGTCTTTAACTCTGATACTTCTGACACTCAACTTCTACATTGGCGTCTTCTATTCCAAACACTGTGGGGTATACTGTTGGTCATCAGGTGCAGCACTTATCCATGTCCACATGCAGCATGAGATTATAAACCAAGTGATTGTGTATGACCTTTCCAGGTGTGAAATCTGTAACGAGCAATACAGGAATGAAGTCATCAGGTGTAACTGCAACAACCACAGGAACAGCTTGGAGTTCTTGTGTGTGTTTACATGTGACAGTTGACAGTCCTGTCACTATGCCTCCAATGGATCATGTGCCCTGGCTACTTGGCCACAATGATCCCTTTCCCTCACATGTCATGAAGGTCTTTGAGAGACTGGTTCTGCAGCAGCTGAGGCCCTTGGTGAGCAGTTTCATGGACCCTCTGCAATTCGCCTACCAGGCCAGAATTGGTGTGGACGACGCCATCATTTTCCTGCTGCATAGGGCTGACTCTCACCTGGAGGAGTCGGAGAGCGAGTGATGTTCTTCGACTTCTCCAGCACTGTTGAGAATTTATTTGTTAACAGGCATGATTTCAAAGGAATAAATAATTGATAAATAAGTTTATGAGTTAATAATAAGTTAAAATACATGTTGACATTGATATTGATATAAAACAGTTAATATGTTTGAATATGAGACTGCATTTCATTTGATTTGGGAGTAATGTTAGTATAAACTTCATTTCCCATGATGCTCTAGGAGCTCAAGGTAACGTAACGTGATTACGTCAGTCAGTGTTGTGTTGTGCAGTCAGCCATGTTGAAACAAGGAAAAATCGCACACGCTTTATGTTTTTCTCTCGTCTTTTATTTTATTACAAACTAAAGTATTTTTGAATGGAACAAAACGCCTCGCTTCGTCATTTTAAGTTTGGAAGTTAAATCTACAACAAGCACATTCAACACCATCCAGCCCTCCCTGCTAGCAGAGAAGCTCCATGCCATGCAGGATGCATGGTGGCCTGGATGACCAACTACTTATCCAACAGGCCGCAGTATGTCAGACTACAGTCGACACTGTCAGATGTGGTGTGAGGAAGCACCGGTGCACCCCAGTGATAGGTTACCTTTTGTGTGCCTGTCTTCTATCTGTTGCTGCTGTGAAGAGAATTTCCCCCCTGGGGGATTAATAAAGTTTGATTCTATTCTATTCTATTTATTTTTATTTATTTATTTAGCATGAACAATCAAGATGACTGGGATGTGCAAAGGGTAGGTATGGAACCCCAAAGGGCTTATATGAAAACCTCACCCACATATTCAAAGATCAAATTTGTCACAGCTTAAAAACAATAACAGGAAAATAATGAAACAATAATGAAAAATAAGTATCTCTTTGGTCGAATGGTCAGCGTGGATGACTCTTACCCAGGAGACTGGGGTTCAAACCCCTGCCTGGGCCCTCCTTCGTCCTGCCACACATACATGTACAGTAGATTTTGATGCTATAGTTGTGTCACAACTGCTCTAGAATCAGTCATAAAACTTTAGTGAGATCAAAATGAAGGCTGAGTTCAAAGATGGATGTGGCCCGACCCATGTGTGAGAGAGCAGATCTGATTAATCACAGTAATTGCCAGGGGTCATGTGTATAGAGGTGAACTCCAGGGCTCAGCACTATAGACGGGTTTCTGTGCAACATCATGGCAGATGTGCGCGCGCAGCCAGGGGGCAGAAAGCGGGACGTTTCTCATTGTTTACAAGCGGAGTCAAGCAGCAAATGCAAAAGGACAAGGAGTTGTTGTGTTGTTAACTGCACAAACCGGCAAAATGGATGGAAGTTGTACAATAAACTGAGGGGATCTCATCCATTTGGCAAAAAAAGAAGAAGATTATGGCTCCAGGCCATTGAAAGGGCGGATTGGGATCCTGGAGGTCTTAAAGGCGGCGAAAGTCTGTGTAGCACTGGTGTCATAAAACTAAAAGTAATATACATTTTTAAAAAATTAAAAAGTTTTGCACATATAGAATTTCCATTTGTCAACACACTGGGCTTTTGTATGAGATAACAGCTAATGTCGGGCCATATGACAGCTGGACATTTGGACTGAAACCCATTCATCACTGGGAACATTAAAGGGTCTGTCTGGTCTAAACCAAACTTATCAACCAGCACATCCAGCGTTTCCCATTAACTCTCTCTCACACACACACAGGCACTTACACACACGGGCAGAGGGGCAGGTCGCGTTTCGATGGTAACATGCTAATGCTAGCTAGCCTGTATAAAGCATGGACGTCGTAGCACCTGTGACGTCACCCACTGGTCTGGGGGAGTCTGTTTTGTGATCCTACTACGGGCATTTGAACGGCGCCATCTTGGATTTTAGTGAGAGTCTGCTCTATATTTGGAAGAGAGGCGGTAACTCTACGGGTCAGCCGGCCGAGAACCCGCCCACTGAACTCAAAGCAACCAGCTAATGGCCGGTAACTGTCTATGAACCTGTCACTCAACGTGACCACAGCAATTTATGTAAGAATTCTAGCTAAATAACACTAAAACAGTTGTGGTACAAAAAAAATTCACAGCAGAGGAACTGCAGTTTTTTGAACGCGGAAGTGGTCTTCACTGGTAAAACCCACAACCCCCCCCTTGGTGTCGTCCCAGCAGCAGTAAAGAAACAGTTGCAACACAAGTTTTCCTTATGAATACATTACTGACACATTAACAGGTGGATTCCCTCAGAACGATGAACTTTTAGACTACAATGTGCACTCTTACAGGAGATATATTATTATATTCTGCCCCTTTTCCACAAATTAAACTAGTCCCCAGGTGTCTTAAAGGATAACTTTCGTTTTTTACAACCTGGACCTTATTTCTAGCATCAAATACGATCATTTAATCACCCTGACAAGTTTGGTGTCATTTGGAGTCGTTTTGACGAAATTAGCCCCAATCGAGTATCCGTATAATGCGAAACACGGGGCACCCAATGCAGCCTCTAAATAACACATTATCCGCCGCAAAACTCGTTCATTTCGCCAATATTTTGTGATGATACACTAGTGTTATTCCCCTCCGAGCCCGTGGTGGCATGTTAGCAACATCCTGCTCCTCTAGGTTGACCTACTAACCTCTGATCTGGATGATGTCATCTCCGACGGCGGCGCGGCGCGGCTAACTTGCTATCGCTAATGCTATGGTCCGTTTCTGCATGTTTCTGACTCGTCAGAACAAAATGAGCAGCTGGATGAAGTTCAGCTTCGGTCAGCTTCCACAGGCTTCCTCTCCTCAGCCTGGATCCTCACTACAGCTCTGGCTAGTTGAGATAAAAAGGACCCGAATGCCGAAGCGTAATGATTATTATCAGAACGAGCCGGGCACCGGTCGGAGATGACATCATCCAGATCAGAGGTTAGTAGGTCAGCCTGGAGGAGCCGGATGTTGATAACATGCCACCACGGGCTCGGAGGGGAATAACACTAGTGTATCATCACAAAATATTGGCGAAATGAACAAATTATAATGTGTTATTTAGAGGCTGCATTGGGTGCCCCGTGTTCTCGCATTATACGGATATACGCGCCGCTCGATTGGGGCTAATTTCGTCAAAACGACTCCAAATGACACCAAACTTGTCAGGGTGATTAAATGATCGTATTTGATGCTAGAAATAAGGTCCAGGTTGTAAAAAACGAAAGTTATCCTTTAAAGACATGTCTGTGACATGCTTTGGTCAAAATCCCATCACAGCTCTTTTCATCCTCTCTAAACAGTCCTGTTCACAACGGCTGCTTTCAGTGTCTGTCCCTTTAAATGCTAATGAACCACTGCTTGCCCCGCCCCTTCTACTGCTACCAGGTAGGGGTGGGGTTATGCAAATTTGAAAACTAGTGGCATCATTGGAGACAACTGAGGAAACAGCTCATAAAACCACATGGATTTCAACCTAGAGAGCCTGAACATTACAGATGTAAATACATGTTAAAGAGCCGTCAAAAAGGGATGTTCCCATAAAATGAACCATTTTTTTTACATTTAAATCGTAAGTCAACACTGAACCAGAGGTCTGTCGATTAACTGTAACTACTCCTGGTAATTGTTTCACTGGCTGAGTTTAGAAAACCTGGGATTTTCAATCTAGTTTTCCAGGTCACATTTGAACCTACGTTTCACACACACACACACACACACACACACACACACACACACACACACACACACACACACACACTGTTTTTTGCCAATCATTCTCCAGGTAGATTGCAAGTTGGGAGCGTGAAGGATAGAAGTGGCAGCAACGAGTGTCACAGGGCGACAGAGGGAGAGAGAGAGAGGGGGAAGATGTCAGCAGTAATCCCAAGTGGATAGCTCGCCCCCGACGCCATCCTGCCCCGCAGCAAGAGACACAGGTGTGTGTGTGTGTGTGTGTGAGAGAGAGAGAGAGAGATGGGGGGGGGTGATACTGCTGTATGAATACCAACCATCAAGCACCTACACACAGCACATACAGCACAACATCTGAACAGTAAGCCTGTGAATATTCTGTATTCTGTAGGTCAGAGGTCAGAGGTCAGTAGGTCAACCTACAGATAACAGCTAACCCCGGACTCAGAGGGGAATAGCACTAGTGTAAATATTGGTGAAATGAACCAGTTTCTCTGCAGATAATAGGGACTTTAAGCAACGGCAGATTTTGCCAGGGCTACGGCATCCAGAAATAAATCTCTCCTGACTCTGGTGCCGTAGCCGTCAAATCTGTAGTAGTCATTAAGCAAGACACTGGCTGCAGTAGCTGTCAGACCGGCTCACGTGACAGGGTGAGAGTCAAAATGCCCTGTCCTGCGTCAGGTGTGCTGCACAGCGTCAGGTATAACTTCATAACGTAGCTCAAAGCGACCCGGTGCCTCTCACATTGAGCTCAGATAAATACATTGGAGCTGTAGCCTAGGCTACCACATGTCCTCCTGCAATATACCAGAGCTCCAAAAAAAAAAAGCTGCATGTCGCTGCGGAGCTGAACACACAGAGTTTTCCTCTTCTATGTGGTCAAGACCTGTCACAGTGTCACCTGTGCATTATAAACTTCAACCTCAGACTGTCTGCTTCCAGATGATCACACAGGGAGAGCACGAAGCTGCTTGTGTGATGAGTGTGTTACAGAGTTCTATATAAATGTTTATTCGTCAGTGCTTTATGATCTGATGATCATTAATAGTTATACGCCATGCTGACAAACGAATCCTACAAGAAAGACCAATCAAATATTGTTTTGGTCATTGTATGATAATAAATGCACTAATCTCTCTCTCTTTTTTGGGGGGGAGGAGGGCAGCTGTTTATTTTTCACAAGGGGGGCTCGCTCTCTCACACTTTGAAAACCCCTGGGTGTTAAAGGAGTCATAACCTGGTTTTTTACGTATCCAGCCCCCCTTGGATCGCTTTGGATCAATTCGTAAAACTTATTAGAAAAATAAATAAATAATTTTAATCAAACATTGAGCTTGTTCTGACCCTTTTTCGTACCGCGACTTTATCACGCGAGATTACGCGCGAGGTTTTGACTGGTCCGGATGTGCATTGTATAATATGTAATGAGGCCCCTGGTACCGCTTCGGCGATTTCAGGTAGCGGACGGGCCGGGGTTGGGTGGTGAAAGAGGCAAGTAGCCTCCACGGTGAGGTCACCGTAGGAGCAGAATCAAAATCTCCTGCTTTAGGAAGGCACACCCTTGTGTGCTATTCCTGTTCGGAAAAAGAGCCGAAGTGAAAACACGGCGCCACTTTCAAACTCCAGCTTTTCAGGCAAGTTTCAACTGAGGTCAAACACCAATATGCATGTTTTAACAAGAGAAATTGCGATTTCCAGGCGATGACTCCTTTAATGTGTCACTGTCAACATCGTAGAACACGTTTCATTGCAGAAATACAATTTAAACCTTTTAATTCACTCAACTGAGACACGCGTTGTGGCGACAACGTGAGAGCCAGCGACGGCAGGCAACGCCGGCACAACGGCTTCAGTCTCGATCAGCGGAGCGAAGATCTATTTCCGGGTGCCGTAGCCGTGGCTAAATCCGCCGTTGCTTATGTTATGTGTTATTCAGAGGCTGCATTACGCTGCCCTGTGTTCTCGCATTATACAGATTTACGCGGCTGGAGCTAATTTCGCCGAAACGATTTGTAATGACACCATCTGGGTGAGTAAATGATCATATTTTATGCTAGAAATAAGGTTGCTAATTATCCTTTAACTTGACAGTAAAATCATTCTGACTCACCCCAACAAGTCTATCTAACAAAGAAGGGTGCGAGGACCCAGTAGAAATTATATTTATCTTAATTAGCCTATACTTTTTGAAATGATAGCAGCTACAGTAACACTGATGTGGAAGTATTTACTGGTATAATATCTACATATCTCCCACATGTTCCTGCTAACTGTTGCACGCAGCCAGACTCCTTCATAAAACCATGTTAATGTCATTTTACGCACGTTGGTTTGCAGCTCTCCATGTTTTCATGGTTTGTCTCAGGTGTTTTTTCTCCCTCTCTCTGCTTGAGTGAAAATCTGGAGCCAACGTATTTCCCTCCTGTGGAGTGTCACTACATCACCAGCATTCAAATGCGAGACACTGCTTGTGTCTGCAACAGGTGAAGCATCTGAAGAGGAACTATTTGTCTTCAAACGGTGGTGGGAATGAATTCATGTATTTAAGCATAGTTGCTGCTACTTTAGTGTTACTTTTCATTTTGTATTTTCATCATGAGCCATAATCTGTCTGCACGCAGGACAAACAACACAGACGGTGAAGTGCGAAACAAGTTGTTGCACTGCAGGCATTCATAAAAGGGAATGCATTTAAATACAATACGTCTGTTCAGATAACTTTTCACTGGAAGCATTTTGAATTTGAAAGCATGATATAAAGCATTGTTTATTTTGACATTTTTGGCCCGACTATTTCATCAGTAATCAATGTTTCACACTAATGGTCCCACTGATAAACAAGAGTAATAATGTGTTTCATGAAGGAAACCCAGGAACAAAAGCTCCTCCACAATAAGGAAAAAAAGAAACGTTAAGTCATTCGCTTCACAAAGAAATTTGGTCAACTTGTCGATCCACCCCGAGTCAGCCACTTAAACTGTCTAAAGTGTGAAAGGAGAACTGTCAAAGTGCTGAGGGGAAAATCAACTGGTGACGGGGCTGCACACTGCACTGTCACTGATCCCGGAGCCTCTGTCCAGCCCCACACCGTGCTCTCTGTCATGTTTACAACATCCCAGCTCCTGGCGTCAACATCCAGCCAAGCCTCGCCAATAGCGTCCTGTCCGAGTCGTCCATCAAAACGCCTCCCTGGCTCCGCCCCCTCTCCCTTCCATTAGCTGCACACAAACCCCAGGCGACTCCGCGGGACCAGACAGCCCGCCTCGGCCCCTGGCTCCGGCTATCGATTGGTTCTTACGGTAATGGGCGTCTGTCTCCCTATTGTCTAATTGGCTAAGTGATGGGATTGATCCTCAGATTGTTCGCTAAGTTCATTTGCTGCAGCCAAAGTCAAGACCAGCAAGTGGACTGCGTGGCATGTTTGCAGCTGCTGGGAGCTGTGCAAGACATTCAGTGTAATGGCTTTGTAATTGATCAACTGGTGATGGTGGGTGGGGCTGGATGCATTAGTGCTGGAGGATGTTAAGAGAATGTTGATTAAGGCTCATTATGGCCATCATTATGTGATAATCGATCAAGGTGCACGTGTTGTGTGTGGTCCGATGTCTTGTCTTTGGAACAAACCTTTTATGTGATGTCTTGTCTGCAGAACCACTGCAGATCAGTTCTCTTCTGCTTGATGCAAAAAAAAAAGAGCCATAAATCTGGGAAAAAACATCAAACCTCCTAAATGACTAAAGATCAATCCAAGTCATTCAATATCTTGCACCCACATGGAATTTTATCCAGCTACGCATATCGACTTCATCAAGGAAAAATCAGTAACACTTTACTTGATCTCTATAACACATTATAACCATACTTATAATGAGTTATAATGCAGTTATAACACTGTATAACTATAGTTATATAACTGTAGTTATACAGTGTTATAACTGCATTATAACTCATTATGGTTATAGCTGCACACATGATTATTGTTATAAAGCATTATTATCATTTATGAGTGTTTATACATTTATAAATGATAATAATGCTTTATAACAATAATCATGACACACTATAAAGCATTTTATCATGACTTATAAGGTCAGGTATTATAATATGTTATAATTGTTAGTAACTCACTGACAATGACCACATTGATAATGCATTATAAATATATTCATAATGTGTTATAATTGGCTCATAAACATGTATAAGTATCATTATAAACACTCATAAATCACATGACATGACAAGACTTTATAACAATAAGTATGACACATTATAGAGCATTATTATAATACTAAGCCATTATAAAATGTTCTATGATGTGTTATGCTGATTGTTATAAAGTCTTATGATGATTAATGAGTGTTTATAAGCCAATTATAACACATTATAACTATAGTAATAATGGATTATCAATGTGGTCATTGGCAGCGAGTTACTAACAATTATAACCTATTATAATACCTGACCTTATAAGTCATGATAAAATGCTTTATAGTGTGTTATGATTATTGTTATAAAGCATTATGATCATTTAAGAGTGTTTATAACTATAGTTATACAGTGTTATAACTGTATTATAACTCATAAGTAGTTAAGTATTCAAGTAAAGTGTTACCGAAAAATCTATTTATAGATGAGTGTAAACAGGTATTTTCTCCTCTCAGTTACAAGAGGAGCTTCAGAGCTCTTAACTTTTTCAAAATGTATTTACACAAACGTATTGTGTTGTACACATGGCATTTCATTCTATCTCAAGTCAAAATAGTGAGTGTGGGCTGCCGGCGGCCTGCAGCCTCCCAGTCCTGTCCCAGTAGTAATAAGACATACTTAATTTCATATCTGAGTCTCACCTTGATACTCCCACTCTTTTCTTATTGTTCCTCTCTCCACTTAGTGGGCAGGGAGAGAGAGAGAGGCTCAGAAACACACAACCATGCGCACAATTCCACACCACTAGTATCCTCAGCACAGCACATACAGTCACTGATTAAACACAGGATTAACACCTCCGAGTGCACATGCACACACGCACACACACACAGAATCAACACCTATCATCATGCATGCACACATGCCAGCAGCTTGTACAGCCCTCCACTGCCACCACTATGTGTTATCTTCTTCCCATATGTGTACCTCAGGGCCCTACCCTGTCTCTGTAATAGACTGTCTGCTCGGTACCACAGAGTCTCTGCGCTGTGCTGGAGGGAATATGCATGTGAGCGTGTGTGTGTGGAGGTGTGTGAAGAAGGTTGAAGCCACCTCTTTTTTTTTTCATGCCTGCCACTCTCCCATAAAACAATTAAATCAGAAATCCTGCCCCACCCTACCCCCACCGCAGTGGCAGCAGCACATTTATGTGAGTGTTTGTGAATATGCATGACTTTCTATCCACTCTACACCAGCCAGCCACTGTACGCGTGTTTGTGTGTGGCTGCATTCTACACCATTAGCGCACCCGCCCCCCCCACCCCACCCCCCATCAGCCTCATTATGACTCATGACTCATCGAGACGATGTTAAACTCCCTCTGAATAGGCTTCATTTATATTCAGGTGAACGCTGCATGTCTACAGCATGATCCCTCTCTGTCACACACAGATGGCAGCCATATCGAAAAGAGTTCAGCGTCCCTGACCGCATTAATCCGCCGGTATCCTGTGTAGCCGACAGCCCGGCATCCCAGAACCAGACAGGCAACACTGTGCATGTCACTTCAGTATCAGTCCCATCTGAAATGTTTAGCCTGAAGGGGTGAAGATTTCCACATGAGGGACAATACTGGTGCTGTAGAATGTGGCGGTATTGTCGTATGTGGTAGTAAAGGGGGAGTGAGACTGGAGGAGAGGTGTGGAGAGAGATAGAGAGAGGGAGGATGGAGAGGAAGAAGCTAAAAGAGGAGACAGTGATACAGAGATATGTCGTCACAGAGGAAAAAGGTTAATCCATTTAACATGCTGCAGATGATCCCTTAAGCAGCACAGCGATGATGCTATCTCCAAGCCTGCACATACCCTTCAGGCAAAGTTGTTTTTTACAACACAAAATTACCCTCCTGAATGCACAATGCAGGTCGCTGCTGAGGTCAGCACATCCAAGAGACCATGAGATTGGCACAGTTAGACAAAGTGAATTAAAAGCCCTGGGATGGCTATTGTTTAGGCTGCAATGAGTCCCATGATGCTGCAGAGGAGCACAAATAGCAACCACGTGGATTAAAAGGAAGGTATTGCTGGAGAACATATGATTTATCAGGACGTGGTGGGATGATGAGTGTTAATGGTGACAGTGTGTGCGTGTGTGTATGTGTGTACGCGAGCCAGCCAGGACTCCAATTACAGACAGCAACAAGAGCAGCAGCAGAATCTATAGGTCATTACTGTGATACAGACCGTGGCTGGTTCCTATGTATTTAATGGACACAAGAGTGTCTGGCCCATTAGACTGCTTCTCTTTAGAAACCCCTGTAACATCCCAACACAGCACATTATTACGGCCTTGGCTGGATGGAGCACGAGTTTATGTGTGTGAGCGTGTGCGTGGATCTGAGAGAATGTGTGGAAGTGTGCTTTGAGAAACGGAGGTTAGTGCCGGGTTGGTGATAGAATCTGCAAATGGACACCACCTTTTGCAGCAGGAGGACAAGTCATTTTAGCAGCCTAATGGAATTTTACAGCATGGGAATACAGTGTATAGAAGCAGATATCATCTCTTGCAATAGGAAGAGCTGTGTGCTGCAATGAATTCTGATATTTCTATTTATTCCCTCATAGTGGAAGACAAAACTTCTTTCCAGTTGAGGTTAACGCAGATGAGATTGCAAAGGCCTCAGACACAGCCCACTCACTGGGTCTAAAAGGACGGGACATCCCAGCTTCCCAGGTACGGAAGACACATTCATATAAAGATAAATTGCAGTTTACAGCTCAGCATGCACTTCCATAGCAACGGTAGCCTCCAGCAGCGGACAGCTAATTTATGACCACCTCTCTCTTCCAAGTCTGGCTTTTAATAAGCAAAGCTCTGAGTTGTAAATAACTACCAGATTTACTAAATCATTAGCCATTAGCATGCGTGTTAACAAAACGTTTGCCAGGTGAGTTTTTTATTTGTTTATTGCCCCCGTGAATTTTTAAGGAGGGCTGTGAAGTGTGCAGTAGATCAATATCTTTGCTTTATACGTGCAGCACTAAATCGTTTCACATTAAGGATCGGGTTACAACTTTTTGACGGCATTGATGATGGACGTTACGAGTAACAAGATGGCTACCAAAATAAAAAAATGTTCCCCGCAGCAAATCACTATCATCAGGAGGGGAATCTACAAGGTCTTGATGCAGTTCAAAGATTCCTCACACAGTTAAGAGTTGCAGGTGGAGAACATGGCAAAGCAGAGCGAGGAATCACATTCTAGACCAAAAAACACCAACAGTACATACCGGTACCAACGGGATCATCCTCCCGGGTCCTATGTTCCCCACTTTGTATGGGACCGGGGAATATAGAACCCTTTGTCTAAAAAAGGGCCCTATGTTCCCCACTTTTCCCCAGGGTCCTATGTTCTCCTCTGTGTCCAGACTGGGGAACATAGAACCCTTTTTTAGAGAAAGGTGAGAAGTTGAGTTGTGACTTTGAAGTGTAGGCTAATTGTCCCATTGGTTGAGTTTAGGCAATGAAGAAAGGAGTTAAGTTTAGTAAAAAAAAAAAAAAAGACCAGGTAGAGGCTAGACAGGCCAGATAGATAGAGTCCAGATAAGTAGAGAGAGTCCATCAACCAGCAACAGCGGGTTTGTATGTATGTATTGCGACCAGGGAACATAGGATCCTTTTTGGTAAAAACTGGGACATAGGACCCTTTTTCAAAAAGAAGGTCCTATATTCACCGATAGGGGAACATAGGACCCTTTTTGGTAAAAACTGGGAACATAGGACCCTTTTTGGTAAAAACTGGGAACATAGGACCCTTTTTCAAAAAGAGGGTCCTATATTCACCGATAGGGGACCCTTTTTGGTAAAAACTGGGAACATAGGACCCTTTTTGGTAAAAACTGGGAACATAGGACCCTTTTTGGTAAAAAACTGGGAACATAGGACCCTTTTTGGTAAAAACTGGGAACATAGGATCCTTTTTGGTAAAAACTGGTACATAGGACCCTTTTTCAAAAAGAGGGTCCTATATTCACAGATAGGGGAACATAGGACCCGGGGAACATAGGTACGCTCCCACACAAACATTGCCATTCATTGAATCGCTCGCTAGCTTTTTCCTGAGCACGTAGCTACACTGCTCCTGTTTACGGACGGTTTAGAGGGTATTTTCAACCATTTTTGATTCTGTAGGTCAGAGAAGAAAAAGGGGATTCACAGTTGAATAACTAACAAAGGTGGGAAAACAGATCACAAACTGTGCATCTTGATACTAGAATTACAATACATGGAACTTAAAGCAGATATCAGTGGAATGTTTTTGTTAATATAAGTCCTAAATAGTCCTATTTTCCGTCAGCAATCACTTACATGGAGTGTTTCAGCCGTAACACGAGTCTCTCCGTCACTCTGCTCTGCTGTAAACCGAGGAGAAAATTTTTCTTGTGGGATACAAGTGTTATCCAATGAGGAGAGAGAACGGCATGAAGGGCTGTGTGTGCAGCCAAGGGGTGCGCGTGAATGTGGTGACGTAGCACGAGGACCAATAGATGCCTGACGAGGGCGGGGGCTGCTAACTCATGGTGCGTTCAAGGAAACTCGTACTTTGTGTTTTTCCTTCCTGTGAAGTCATACCAGTTCGATCTGGTACGAGTTCACGGGTCGGAAGTTACGAGTGGCCGTTATAGGGAACTTTCACAGACAACAGGACGGTAAAAACACGAGTTACAGGTTACCTGGAACGTTACAAAGTCGTAGTTGTGACTTGAAGTCCGACAGCTCATTAGGGTAAGGATTAAGGTTAGGTTTAGGGTGTAACTTACGGTTTCAAAAGCCTGCCTTGAACGCAGCATTAGCCGAAACGGCCGTACCGCTGATATCTGCTTTAAACCTTGAACCTTGGTGTGTTTTGTCATCTGAAAGAGACACAACTCAGTCCCTGCTGAAAGTCTGGTATCAAGAGTTGTAAATGAGGTTCAGCCTGCGTAACCTGATGCTCTGCTCCTCAGTGTTTATGATGAGAAGAGGCATTTCCAGTAAACTGTACAGCTGCAGTCCCCTGACGGAAACAGACCTCTTTAGGCATACGACACAAAGCCATGTCCACTGAAGTGTGGAAAGCACAGCAGCTCTTCAGGTGGCCAAGTGCTGATCTCAAACCTGGTTCCTGAAGAGGACCAGGAAGCACAGGTCCTTATCTCCTTAGCGACAAACTGCTTTAAAGAGGCTTCTGGAGAGGGAAACAGGTTTTTGAGAAGCTGTGCATGAAGAAATATTCAGGCACAGATAAAGAGGGAAGGAGAAGAGATTTCCCCTTTTCCCCTCTCCTCCATGCTGCTTGTTACCCACAAGGCTGTGGGAGATGCTACTGGGAACAGAAGGTGTGTGCAATAAGCTGTGAGAAACACAACTATCGCCACCCGTTGCCTAATTGCCATGGTGCCGGCATGACAATGCAATTTGCATAGGAGATACGACAAATGCATGAATGAGATTTTATTCAAATCTCTCTCCTCTGTGGCTGCATCTATCACTGCATAAATGAAAGATATGTGTGGACTGCACTCCCTATTACAGCTACACAAAAGTACATCTGACCTCCATTTTGGGCCCATTTGCATCTTGTTGACACATTGCACATAGAAACGATGTTTTCTGCTTGTCTCTGTAGAGAGCAGTTTTACTGCAAACCTGGCCAGCCCTCTGCTCTTCCAATTTTCAGCATTAACCAGATTTGAATAATCATTCTTTTAAGCCGTTAGGTCCCTAAATCCCCATGCTTGTTTGGTAGGTTGAGATATTTCCAGAATCATGAACCAAAAAAAAAAATCTGATTCATATTTAAAAACACTCCAAACACAAGACATGAATTTAGATCTCTATTAGATTTAGTTCTGCTTTTCACACCTGTATTATATGAATACTGGCATATTTATAATCAATCAATCTATCTATCTATCTATCTATCTATCTATCTATCTATCTATCTATCTATCTATCTATCTATCTATCTATCTATCTATCTATCTATCTATCTATCTATCTATCTATCTATCTATCTATCTATCTATCTACAGCCCCGACATGAGAAATTGTTCCGAAAAAATATTGACTAAGTCTATATTTTAAGCTTGTTTGTAGTGGAAGCTCATGGACAAATACTGCTGCGTGGACCGCCCCGTAACTCAGAGAAGGAACGGAGGACTCTGAAAATTCTCACAGCCCTTAGTCGACAACATGAGGGTGAGTAGATAATGAGTGAAATTTGAATTTTGGGTGAACTATCCCTTTAATATTATGGTAAGCTATTACTTTGATGAAGTTATAAAAACAGCTCCATTGTTAGTATGTCTTAACAGGGTAATCAGTCATCTGTAACCTACTCCATATCAGAGGTAACCCTCCCATACCACACTGTTGTTCAATTCTAGAGTCCAGAAGTTGTGTGGGCTGGGGAGCGTGGCAAAACTTGTCCGAGTGATCCATCATTGCTGGGGAGACTACCCACCTCTGGTGGCACAGCTGTTTGGGCAGTGACACCAGTGTGCCAACAGTGGCCCCTACATCTGCTGCTGGGTTGGTGTTGACAGGGTCATGTGTGGCTGTGTGGAACACAACAGCCAGCACAGTGCTGCCTGCAGCAGATGGACTGAGAGACACAAAACGCAGGGTCAGAGGGCTGGAAGTGATATTTTGGGTGGAAATGAGTTTGAGATTGAAGTGTTTTCATCGTGCAGCTTTACTTATCAGGGAAGGAAAAAAGAATGGCCATCTGGAAGAATCAAACATGCAAACTATTCCTCATTGAACACACTTGAAAGGAACGATCTCTCTTACTGAGGACTCTGAACCCTGGGATCTGGTTGTCTTTCACTATCCAAAATAATTGAATGGTAAACACTGTAGTGGCTGCCTTCTGATCCCAGCAACAGGCCAGTGCGTGACTGATGGTACTGAAGACACAGTGCAAGCAATCAGTCGTTGCTTCACATTCATTATGATGCATCAATCAAAGCAAACAAAGTATAAGCCACTGAACCACTGAATCATCAGAGACCTGCTCAGAAACACATTCATACCTAAATACACTTTTTATTATAATAATTATTATTGTAACCTTTATTTAACCAGGTTTGTCCCATTGAGATCTAAGATCTCTTTTGCAAGAGAGACCTGGACAAGAATGACAGCACATAAAGTTTCAACACATTAATCGAAGACAAAAAAAAAAAAAAATAGAATACAGGAACAATTGAATTAAAGCAGATATCAGCGGAATGTTTTTGTTAATATAAGTCCTAAATAGTCCTATTTTCCATCAGCAATCACTTACATGGAGTGTTTCAGCCGTAACACGAGTCTCTCCGTCACTCTGCTCTGCTGTAAACCGAGGAGAACATTTTCCTTGTGGGATACAAGTGTTATCCAATGAGGAGAGAGAACGGCTTGAAGGGCTGTGTGTGCAGCCAAGGGATGCGTGTGAAAGTGGTGATGTAGCACGAGGACCAATGGATGCATGACGAGGGCGGGGGCTGCTAACTCATGGTGCGTTCAAGGAAACTCGTAACTTGTGTTTTTCCTTCCTGTGAAGTCATACCAGTTCGATCTGCTACGAGTTCATGGGTCGGAAGTTACGAGAGGCCGTTATAGTGACTTTCACAGGCAACAGGACGGTAAAAACACGAGTTACAGGTTACCTGTGTGACAGTGGTGGTCCTGTCACTGTGTGCCTCCAGTTGATCATGTGCCCTGGCTACTTGGCCAAGGGGATGTCCCTTTGGCCGACTGGTTAGCGCGCATGACTCCGACCCGGGAGTCTGGGGTTCGAAGCCCGCCCGGGTCCCTCTTCACCTTGCCACATTCTGGCGTTGTTGGCAGGATCCATGTGGCAGGTCCATGGATTCCGATTGTGTGGCAGCCTGCGCGGAAGCACGAGGACGTGCTTGTGAAAAAGAGGGGGAGAGATGTGACAGTGGTGGTCCTGTCACTATGGCTCCAGTTGATCATGTGCCCTGGCTACTTGGCCAATGGGATGTCCCTTTGGCCGACTGGTTAGCGCACATGACTCCGACCCGGGAGTCTGGGGTTCGAAGCCCGCCCGGGTCCCTCTTCACCTTGCCACACCTGGAACGCTACAAAGTCGTAGTTGTGACTTGAAGCTGTAACTTATGGTTTCAAAAGCCTGCCTTGAACGCAGCATTAGCCGAAACGGCCGAACCGCTGATATCTGCTTTAACAAATTGATGTGTTTAGCTCATGTGTTGAGGCTATAGTCCTCGCTGCAGGCGGCCCCGGTTCGAGTCCCGCGTCGGACGGCCCTATATTGCGTGTCATCCCCCCCCCATCTCTACCTCCCATTTCCTGTCACACTCTCCACTGTCCTATCAAATAAAGGCATGAAAAGCCAAAAAAATATACTCAAAAAAAAAAAAAAGAATTTACAAGATTAGTCAAACATTTGCACTCAAATAAAACATCATGTAGAAAATACACTTATTTTCTATTATACATTTTATCAATACTGTAGATGACCAAATAATCGCCCGCGTGCAAATACGCGCCTGTGCTCTCATAGCCGCCGGGGTCTGACCTCATTTGTCATAATTGTTGTAGAAATAAGTAATTTGACACAATGTTGAAATGTTATACTGCCCCCTGCTGACGGCCTGTGTAAGTGTTCTTTCTGTTCTGAATAAAAAACACGTGAGACAACAATAGGTTATGGGCCCAGAGCGTCGCAGAAAAGTCGTGTTGTGATGTAAACAGTGTTGTGGGATTCACAATGGAAGATAAGCTGTTTATTGACAAGCTGAACGGACCAGAGAACTGGGCAACATGGAAATTTCAGATGGAGCACCTGCTGAAGGCAAAAGGACTGTGGGGCATGCTAATGGAAACGGATGTGCTAGCAGCAGGAGCTAATGCTGCTACACAAGCTGAGTTTGAACGACGGAAAGAAAAGGCATTTTCCGTTTTGGTGCTAAATGTAAGTACACCCCAGCTGTACCTGATAACAAGCTGTCAGACGCCAAAAGAAGCGTGGGATACGCTAAGAGGACATTTTGAGAGAGACACTCTTGCAAATAAACTGTTCCTAAAGAAAAAATACTTCCGATGTGAAATGAAGGAAGGAGAACGCTTATCTGAACATTTAAAACGCATGAAGGAACTGACTGATAAGCTTGGAGCAATAGGTGCTATTATTGAAGAGGAAGACCAGATTGTAACTCTCCTTGGTAGTTTGCCATCAAGTTATGCTACAATTGTCACTGCATTAGAAACAAAGATGGACAATTTGACACTGCAGTTTGTTCAGCAAGCATTAATAAATGAAGAACAAAAGAAAGTGCAAGCAGATGATAATGGAGCTGCATCGGGTGGTGCATCAGCCATGTCAACGCAAGTTCGTGAAGAAATGCAGCCTAATTATAAGGCAGTCGGAGCTGACAGATCCAGCACATGGAGATGTTATAAATGTGGAAAAGAAGGTCATATAAAGCGTGACTGTCCAAGAGGAAAAAAGAAAAATAAATTCCACAAGGCCAAAAGCATGATGTGTGAGGATACTGAAAAGTCATCGGAGAGTGCTTTTGCAGCTAAAGAGACTAATCAGGATGAGATGTCACAACAAGCTCAGTGGTTGATTGACTCTGGAGCATCAAAGCACATGACGTGCTATAAAGAATGTCTTCAAGACTACCAACAGTTTTCAGAACCACAGTCTGTAAAACTTGGTGATGGCAGAGTGGTGGATGCACTTGGACTTGGTAACATCAAACTCAGAATGACATTCAAAGTCAGTGATATAAAAAGTGTCACAATGTATGATGTGCTGTATGTTCCCAAGTTGTCTGGAAATCTTTTCTCAGTGGGAGCTGCTACAAGAAAAGGAAATACAGTGCAGTTTAAGAAGTCTCGCTGCTACATACGTGGGAAAGATGGAACTCTCCATGGGATGGGAACACAAAGATCTGATGGACTTTATCAGCTGGACGTCGAGGGAAGTTTGCCTGTGTGTCACGGTGCATCAAATGCATCAGTAACAGCCAGTCTGTGGCATCAGCGCCTGGGTCACACCAGCAAATTAAAGGAACTCAAACATCTGGTAAATGGAGTGGATTTTACTGCAGAGAAAGAAGCTACCTTCTGTGAAGCCTGTGTGGAGGGCAAGCTGGCTAGAAAACCACACAAGCCAGTGGGAGAGATTCGCTCCAAACGTAAGTTGCAGTTGATCCATAGTGATGTCTGTGGTCCCATGCAGACTGAGTCAATAGGTGGAGCAAAGTACTTCGTAACCTTTATTGATGACTACTCCAGATGTTGCAAAGTCTACTTCATGAAACAAAAAAGTGAGGTTCTTAGCAAATTCAAAGAGTTTGAAAAAACATTCTCAAATGAGTGTGGACAGAAAGTTACAAGACTGAGGACAGACAATGGTGGAGAATACACATCCAGTGAATTTCAAGAATATTTGAAAGCTCAAGGTATTCATCATGAAATGACTGTACCTCATACACCCCAGCAAAATGGTGTTGCTGAAAGGAAAAACAGAACACTGATTGAAGCAGCCAGAAGTATGCTGTCTCATGCTAAATTGCCAAAAATGTACTGGGCAGAGGCTGTAGCAACTGCAGCATATACACAGAACAGGTTGCCCACATCTGTTCTGAAGAAAGTGACCCCATACCAGAGATGGAGTGGCAAAAAGCCGGACTTGAGTCACATGAGAGTATTTGGTTGTGTTGCTTATGCACATGTTCCAGACACAGAAAGGAGAAAACTGGACAAGAAAGCTGTGAAACTTCGCTTCATGGGATATGCAAACAATGCAAAAGGCTACCGTCTCTACGATGAAGAAAAAAGGAGGATTCTCATTCGTCGAGATGTCATCTTCAATGAATCTGACTTCGGTTGGAAACAAGAAGTGGAAGTATCCAGTTCAGAGAGGGAAACATCCATCAATACTGATGAACGGGAAACACTACCTGACGAGGCCACTGTCAGTGGATCTGCTAGAGAAAGCAGCAGAATCAGGAAGCCTCCAAAGAGATATGGATATGATGAGTTTGCTGACAAAGTAACTGTTGATCATATTGCCAATGTGTGTTGTGTTACAGAGCCAAGCACACTAAAAGAAGCATTAAAGAGTCCCAATGCAAAGGAATGGCAGGAAGCAGCTGACCTGGAATATGAGTCATTGCTAGAAAATGAAACGTGGGACTTAGTGGATTTACCAAAGGATCGCAAAGCAATAGGATCGAGGTGGGTGTTCAAAGTCAAGCATCACAGTGACGGACGAGTGGAGAGACACAAGTGTAGACTCGTTGCTAAAGGATACTCACAGCAGTATGGTGCTGACTATGATGAAACATTTTCACCTGTTGTACGATTCAGCTCAATTCGTACATTACTGTCATTTGCTGTCCAGAATAATCTACATGTACACCAGATGGATGTAGTAACAGCATTCCTAAATGGACATCTAGAGGAAGAAATCTACATGGAGCAACCAGAGGGATACATCAAACCGGGACAGGAACATCTTGTGTGCAAACTGAAGAAGTCAATATATGGACTGAAACAGTCTCCTCGCTGTTGGAGCAAGGCTTTCACAGAGTTCATGAAAGACATTGACTTTATACAGAGCACATCAGACCCATGTGTGTTTGTGAGAGCTCGAGAGGAGCTAGAGATTCTAGCTGTGTATGTTGATGATCTGATTTTGATTACAGAATCAACGGAAAGCATGGATGAGCTGAAACAAGCTCTCAAAAGACGCTACAAGATGAAGGACATGGGGGAGCTGTCCTATATCCTGGGCATCTCTGTTGTTCAAGACAGACAAAAGAAGTGTGTCTTTTTGCATCAGAAGCATTACATTGAAACCATTCTCCAGAAGTATGGAATGAACAATGCTAATCCCATTGCAACCCCTGCTGATGCAAATGTAAAGTTAAGAAAAGATGATGGTGTCAGTAAACCTGTGAACCCAAGTACTTATCAATCGATGGTAGGTAGTTTGCTGTATGCAGCAATGGCGACAAGACCAGACATAGCACAAGCAGTGAGTGTTGTGTCAAAGTTCAATGCAAATCCAAACACTGCACATCTGACGGCTGTGAAAAGAATTCTCAGATACTTGAAGGGAACAGTGAATCTTGCCCTCAAGTATGAACAGTCAGAGTCAGGAACTTTGATTGGTTTCTCAGATGCTGATTGGGCCGGAGATCAGGATGACCGTCGCTCAACAACCGGAAATATGTTTTTCCTGAGTGGAGGAGCAGTAAGTTGGTTCAGCAAGAAACAAGCAACAGTTGCACTGTCAACAGCAGAAGCCGAGTATATTGCACTCAGCCAAGGAGCTCAAGAAAGTATCTGGCTGAAGCGATTACTGACTGAACTTGGAATGAATGATTCGCCTACAGTGATCCTGGAGGACAATCAAGGAGCCATCGCAATCGCAAAGAACCCAGTCAATCATTCAAGAACTAAACACATTGACATTCGCTACCATTACATTCGTGAATGTGTGCAGAATGGGCAAATACAAGTACAGTATTGTCCAACGGTTGATATGAAGGCAGATATCTTGACCAAGCCACTGACAAGACAAAGGTTTGAGTATCTTAGAAGAGAGATCGGGCTTAACCCTGTTTAAATCTGTGTAATATGCTTACTGTCTATTGTTCAATATGTTATATGTTGTGAAGAAAAAAAACAGTACGCAAGGTAACAGGGAATAAGAAAAATAATAAGGAAAAAAACTTATGCAAGTTTGGAAGAATTTATTATTTTGAGTTTGTGAGCACTGATCCTAGTTATGGAAATTGCTTAAGTGCTTAAATGCTAGTGTAAAATTAAGTGGGAGTGTTGTAGAAATAAGTAATTTGACACAATGTTGAAATGTTATACTGCCCCCTGCTGACGGCCTGTGTAAGTGTTCTTTCTGTTCTGAATAAAAAACACGTGAGACAACAATAATAATAAATGCCGGTTCAATTAAACGCCCAGGCGACTACCAGTAATAACCTGGTAATAACACTGGTTTGCATTGTATTGTGTACAGTATTGTTCATACTGCTCTGATTAGCTCCCTGTGTCGCTCTTACACAGACAAACTGTCTTTGTATCTATTGTCAATAAAGATGTGGTGGGAAAGTAGACGTTCCCGCATCTACTTTAAAGTAAACAAAGAAGAAGAGAGAGGCCGTGGAAAACATACGAAAGGAGGGAACGTACACGCGAGCCAAAGATCAACACAAGAACATGCAGCATTACGAGCAGGAGTTAGAGGAGAGACAAGAGGAGAGGGGGGGATGTTAGAAAGAAGAAAAAGAGACACAGTGACATGAAATTCAAGTTAGCAGTTGTGAGATATGCAGAGCAGAATTCTGGAGAGGCGGCGGCTAGAGAGTTTGATGTGGATCCAAAACCAAAAAAAGGTCAGCTGGCTGCGCAAGCGGTGGTCGATAAGCGGGCTAGCTTGTCAGGTGGAGGGAGAAAGAAAATTAGCGAGGAACTTGAGGCTAACCTGTGTCGGTGGATACACCACACTCGTGGACGAGACCTGCGAGTCTCCCGCAAGATGATCCGTGTCAAAGCCAAGGAGTTGTATGCGTGTGTTGGGGATGTGTTCAAAGCAACGACCGGATGGTTTCGTCGGTTCCTCATACGTAATAATTTTACTCTCACGAGGAGAACAACTGTCGCTCAGAAGGATGCTCCCGTCCAAAAGCTGGTCAACTTTATTGTTTTCACCACCCGCCAGACACCCAGCAAGAAGATACAAACTAAGAACATCATCACCATGGACGAGACAGCTGTCTGGTTTGACATGGTGGGCAGCAGTCCAATAAATGAGAGGGGGGGCTCACACTGTCACGCTGAAGACCACCAGACACGAGAAGGCGCGCGCCACGGTGGCCCTGGCAGCCAAAGCGGATGGGACAAAGCTTAAGCCTTTCATCGTGTTCAAAGGAGGCATCCGCGATGTAAAGGCCATGCAAAATATCCCCAGAGCCGTCATAACTTCCTCCAACGACGACCTGACAGCTGAACGGCTCCAGAAGCTGGTGGGTAAATTCAGCTTCGGACCGAGGCTGCTGGCATGGGATCCATACCGCTGCCGTATCAGCGCGGCCACGAAGACAGCGCTCAGAGGGTACAATCTTACCATGGCAGGTTGCACTACATTCAGGCCCCTGACGTGGTATGAACGCTGTTGTGTCCTGTAATGTTGTTACATTGGAGTGCCGCTAGGTGGCACCACTGAATTATACAGAGCCCTGTATGTATGTAGGTGAAGTGAAGAAGAAGAGTTCGTTGCGATGCTTGTACTTCCTGCTGAGCACGTTGATACAGTAAAAGTTACTATGAGCTACCGAGTTGTTTTCATCCTTTAAAACACCACAAACTTGGCGACGAGGATTCCGACCGAGACGACGAGATGTCTGTGCACGTTCCTGCGCCTGCAATGTTCTTACCTTGTCCGGGAGAACCGGCTATGCCGTTCGACATGTGGCTCCGTATCTTCAACAACTACCTGGTAGTTATAAATGCGACCGGGAACTCCTGGCCAACAGCCCGCAAGAGAGCTACTCTACTTCACTGCCTTGGCGCTGAGGGGCAGAGGATATTTTACTCGCTGCCGGATACAGGTACAAGTTTTGAAGATGCTGTGGAAGCACTAGAGAAACACTTCTTGCCAAAAGTTAACGTCGTAGTGGAGCGGCATGCTTTCCGACAACGATCACAACTTCCACACGAGACGGTAACTCAGTACATAGCTGCCCTCCGTGCACTTTCTGTTAAATGTGCATTTGATGCAAATACAGACGAGATGATTCGGGACCAGTTGTTGGAGCACCTGCAGTGTGACAAAATGAGAGAGAGACTGTTGTTAGAGCCCGATTTGACTCTTGAGAAAGCTACTACATTAGCAACACAGATGGAAGCTGCTACAGAGCAGGCTAACAAAATCAAGTCAAACGGTGCTGCAGTGCAAGCTATACAATCCAAGCCCCACAATGTGAAATACAAAAAGAACTATCGCCCCGCTGCTACTGCACCTCCCTCCCAGCGCAAAGCTTGCTTCAGATGTGGCTCGGATAAGCATTTAGCAAATTCCTCCCAGTGTCCTGCAGCAAAAGTACAGTGTAAATCCTGCCGCAAAAGAGGACATTTTGCCAGGGTGTGTCGTTCTGCCCCATCCAGTGATGTACATGAAGTGCAGTTGCCTGATGTCACCATTCTGTACCTGGAAAATTCGACACATGCCCCAAAGAGACTGCTATGCAATGTTGAGGTTGCCACTCCTACTACTCCTGCTGTGCCAATGCAACTTGTTGTGGATACTGGTTCTGCTGTGTCAATACTACCACGCCACATCTACCAGACTTTCTTCCGAGACAACACACTGTCTGCAGCCTCTACCAGGCTGGTGACCTACACAAGAGACAACATTCCTGTACTTGGATGCCTGCATGCTCAAGTACACATGGACAACACCTCTGCTGCAGCAACATTCTTCATAGTGGAGAGGGGGACAGCACTGCTTGGGATGGATTTATTCACTGCCCTGGACCTGTGCATCAGAGGGGATACTGTCCTCACCTCAGCTGCAATGCCACCCACACCGGTGATGTCTACAACTCCTGCACCATCTACTGCTCCTGACATTGGGTGTGTAAAGAACTTTATGCATAAGGTTAAGCTGGACCCTAACATCACACCAGTGCGTCAGAAGCTGCGGCGTTTGCCTTTTGCAGTCAGAGACTCTGTCTCTGCTGAGCTCGATCGCTTGCTAAAGGCTGGTGTCATAGAGAAGATCGATGCTTCTGCCTGGGTTTCCCCCATCGTGGTCACTGCTAAGAAAAGTGGTGGAATCCGGATGTGTGCTGATCTACGGGAACCAAACAAGGCGGTGGTCATTGACAGCTATCCACTGCCTCACATCGATGAACTGCTGGCCAACTTGCGAGGAGCTAAGGTATTTTCCACGATTGATCTGGCAAATGCTTACTATCAGCTGCCTCTCCATGAGGACAGTAGAGACATTACTGCCTTCATTACACACGAGGGTCTCTTCAGGTTTTGCAGGGTGCCCTACGGCTTGGCGTCAGCACCCTCTGCTTTTCAAAAAATGATGGCGACAATTCTACAGGGAGTACCTGGTGTGCAAAACTACCTAGATGATCTGATCATTTATGGGACCACGCCTGCTGATCATGACTGTAGCCTCAGAACTGTCCTGCTCAAACTGAAAGAGGCTGGGTTAGTCCTGAATGACGACAAGTGCCATTTCAAGCAGACTACACTGCGGTTCCTTGGTCATGTCATCACTGCCGAGGGGATCCTGCCTGACCGTGGACACATTGATGCAATCCTGAATGCCCCGCCCCCTTCCGACGCAGCCACCCTGAGGTCGTTCTTAGGCCTTGCGTCCTGGTACTCTAAATTTTTGCCAGGCTTTGCCACAGTTGTTGCCCCGATGCGTGAATGCGCCAAAGAGACTGAATCATTCACATGGACTGAAGCTGCTCAAAGCAGTTTCGAGGAGGTCAAAAAGCTCCTGGTGGCTAGTCCAGCCCTTGCCCTCTACGACCCCACACTCCGCTCAGTTGTCTCCACAGATGCGAGTGATTATGGGCTCGGTGCGGTGTTTGCTCAAATACAGCCTGACGGCACCGAGAAACCTGTGGCTTTCGCATCCCGCACACTTTCTGCAACAGAACGCAAGTATTCAGTAGTTGAAAAGGAGGCATTAGCATGTGTGTGGGCTACAGAAAAATGGCGGACATATTTATGGGGCCATCGTTTCACCTTGCGCACGGACCACCAGGCGCTTACCACTCTGCTGACCACCAAGGGGATAGGCAGAGCTGGGATGCGTGTGGCACGCTGGTCAGCACGCCTACTCTGCTTTGACTACGACATGGTGTATCGCCCAGGGTCTCAAAACCACACCGCTGATTGTCTTTCTCGTCTCCCCTTGCCACTGCCTGCCGAGCCATCTGCCGATGTGGAGCCTGAAATAGTGGCTCTGATCTCCTCCACACTCCGAGCTCTTCCGGTGGCTGACTTCGAAGCTGCTTGCTCTTCATGCCCTGAAATGACAGCTCTGCGTGAACAGATTCACCGTGGCTGGCCTCCTTCCATCAGAACAGTGAACCAGGTCATGAGCCCCTACTACAAGGTGAGAGAGGAACTCTCAGTGAAAGACTGTTTCATTTTCAGAGGCTCGAGACTCCTGGTGCCAGCTGCTGTACGCCAGACTTTGATAGCTTTGGCCCATGAGTGTCATCAGGGAGTTGTACGTACAAAACAGCGCCTGAGAGATTTGTATTGGTGGCCGAAAATGGACTCCGAGGTTCAGACCTGCATAGCCTCCTGCGTTGCTTGCCAGTCAAATGATAAAACGGCCTCCACTCATCCTGCTCCCCTGCAACCTGTCCAGCTTCCCGAGGGCCCGTGGCAGAAACTGGGTCTTGATATAGTAGGGCCATTTGAAACAGCTCCCCCTGCCTGCCGTTACGCCATAACACTAACAGACTATTACACAAAGTGGCCTGAACTTGCCTTCTCCCAAAGTGCCACGACAACAGATGTTGTAAAGTTCCTGATGTCCACCTTCAGTCGTCATGGCAACCCTGAGTGCATCGTCACCGACAACGGGCCTCAGTTTACCTCAGCTGAGTTTGCTGAGTTCATGGACTCACACAGCATGCGCCATATCCGAACATCTGTATACTATCCTGCAGCCAATGGCGCCGTTGAAAGATTTCACCGCTCGCTGAGAGGCTGCCTGCAGACAGCCATCTTGCAATCACAGCCATGGAAAGAGGCTGTGCTATCCTGGCTTCAGGTTTACCGGGCAACACAGCATGCCACCACAGGTGCTTCACCCCATGAACTGCTCTATGGCCGTAAAATGCGCACCAAACTGGACATTCTGCCTCTGCCTCCCACTGTGACGCCTTCACCTACAAAAGTACGCGACACAGTAGAGAGGAACCAAGACAAGATGAAGCGCTACACAGATTCAAAGCGAGGCGCACGAGATCCTCCATTTCAGGAGGGAGAGAAGGTGAGAATAAGGATTCCTCGCCCCACACCTAAAGCTCACCCGAGATTCTCCCCACCAGTGCAAGTGGAGAAGCAGGTGGGTCCAAACACCTTCCAACTCAGTGATGGAAAAAAGTGGAATGCAACTCACCTGGCCCGCGTCCCACTTGGAACTGAGGATGGACACACTGACTCCCTACCACACTCACAGCCCCCTGCACACACTTTCCCAATCCCTGCACGCTCCAGAGTCAAGCCTAAGTGGCAGCAGGACTATGTTGTTTATTGACATGTTTCATGAGAGTCCTCCTTATTACCCATCTGGTTAATGTGGGTGTATGTTTTTGTTAAATGATAGTGCCGCATACATATTCATGCAATTGCCCTTTATGTTATCCTATTCAAGGTATTACAGGTTCATACATTTAACTGGGTGTCACTGTAATGATAGTAGACTAGGCTCTGTGCTATTGATTTCTAGCATTTATGTACTACCTCTGTTATAATTGTCTCCCTAGTAGGGATCTGACGTACTTCTTTTATTTTAATACTGAACCCAGAGTATTGTTTTACAGGGAGAGGAGATGTTGTGTCCTGTAATGTTGTTACATTGGAGTGCCGCTAGGTGGCACCACTGAATTATACAGAGCCCTGTATGTATGTAGGTGAAGTGAAGAAGAAGAGTTCGTTGCGATGCTTGTACTTCCTGCTGAGCACGTTGATACAGTAAAAGTTACTATGAGCTACCGAGTTGTTTTCATCCTTTAAAACACCACAAACGCCCCCTTCAAAGCGTACCTCCATGACTCCTATGACAGCTGGATGGCAGGTGATAGCGACAAGGCCTACACCAAGTCAGGGAACCTCAGAGCCCCCTCTCGCCGCCTTCTGGTGGACTGGGTCCTGAGAGCCTGGGACGCTCTGGATAAGGACACTTTGATCAACTCATTCAAGGTAATGCACGCGTGTGTGTCTTGGTGCGTCCAGGTGTGTTGATTGTGTGCTGATAGCTGTTTATTGGGATCCTAGGTGTGTGGGCTGAAGATGCTGCGAGTCATTGCTTCATGGAGGGACAGCCATGCCATGCCATGCCATGGCAGCCAGGGAGAGAGCTACTAGTGAGGGCCAGAGAGCAGGCTGCTGTGGCAGCTGAGGAAGAGGAGGAGAGCGATGAAGAGCAGCAGTTCCTCAATGAGCTTGTGATTGAGGACGATGATTATGAGGGGGATGAAGAGGAGGTGTTGGAAGATGATGATGATGATGAGTGGTGTTTGGCCTATTGTTGTGCTGTTTTGATGGTGATGAGGTCGTTTTTTACTGGTACCATAATCGTATTTGCACTGTTTTATTTAGCAAAAGCATTAACTTTGTTTTATTTCAAAGGTAGAGTGCCTGATTTATTTATTACCAGTGTATTGTGTTTAATTGTTGCTGGTGCACTTTTGACCTACAGTGTTTGTATTTTACAATTTGTTGTTTGGATGGTGATGGTGGAGTTGCTCATGCTTACCCAGTAGTTCAGTTGTGTTACAGTTTGTATGGTAACACAAGTTGGGTTTCCATCCACCTTTTCCAAAATCATTTAATGGAAACACCAGAAATTTGAATAAAGGCTGTAAATTTGCAAAAAAGTTTATACGCTTAGGGGGGGTGGATTTGTCAGCGTATCGATTAAAGGAAATGCAAGTTTTTGTGATGGAAACAGATTATGCAAATTGAGCCGGAGTCTGTGGGTGAAGCTGCTGGACGTCACCCTGCCATGTCCAAACACATGGAGAAGGACACGCTGTCCCAGCTCTTCTGCACACCGCAACACAAACACGCACCATAATCTTTTTTTATGATGGTTGAGACTACACAAACACATGCCGTAACATCGTATATGTTATGTAACTTGATCCATCGCTCCATTTATTGATTTTTCGCTGGCTAACCCCAACAAACGCACATGGGCGAGAGGAACATAACCAAAACAGCGGAAAAGCGAGCAGACTTGCACAGTTCCCGACTGTCTTTCTATGTAAATATCATGTTACAACATGAAAACCTGTGCTTATATTCAAGTGTGGCCTATATATGTATTTTCTTTTAGCATTTAGCTGGTGCGGTTTATACAGGTGCATCTATAGTCTGGAAAGTACGTAAATTGTCCATGATGAGTGTCAGCTGAGTGTCATGGACACATTCGCACTCTCTTATGACATAATCTCACGGCGCACTCCTCCTCTCCCAATATTCGCAAGACAATAACGAATGGAAACGGGCATAAATTCACTTTGCTTTTTGCGCATACAAAATCCGGTGCATCTATAGTCTCAGAAAGTATCACTAAATTGTCCAATCACAGGCTGATGAGTGTCAGCTGAGTCGTCCCGCTGTCATTCAGCAAAACTCTTCACCTGACATCTCCGGCCAGAAGTCTACCACCACCAGTGTCTAGGCCCGGGGGTCATAATTTCACGATCATTACTCCATGATGATCTAACCCCCTGGCGTCTAAGCGCCAAAAATATATTTGCATGCACAATAAATGTAACTTCACTTTTCAGCCCGACTTTGTTCTTTATTACAGTAGTCTCTCCTGATTGAACTTGGATGGAAACAATATTGTGTTTAAAACCGATTATTAACCGTTAACCGATAAGATTAACGAATGGAAACGCTCCATTTTTTTTTTTTTTTTTTGGCCGTTAAATGCATAAATTCACTTTGCTTTTTGCGCAAGATTCACAAAATGTTTACAAAGTGTAGCCAAACACCAGGCCAGGCTGAAGGAACAGCAGTTCCTCTGTGGAGCTGCAGGAGAGCTGCAGGTGAACAGGCTGGATGGAAACCCAACTGATGCACAGTTGTGTTGTGTAGCTACAGTACATTTATTGTCTGACAATTTCCCAGTGGTACTACGGTGATCTCATGTTCTTTTTGCTGGCATATGTTCTTTGTGGTCCTCCTGTGTAGTAATGGCCTGGTGTTGCTCATTGCAAAAATAAATTGTAGCCTGTTGCAAATACCCGCCTGGTTCTTATAAACGCCTGGGGTCCAAGTGGATTTAGCATATTACATAAACGC
Organism: Decapterus maruadsi; assembly: GCA_030347415.2. Classification (NCBI taxonomy): domain Eukaryota; kingdom Metazoa; phylum Chordata; class Actinopteri; order Carangiformes; family Carangidae; genus Decapterus; species Decapterus maruadsi. The sequence goes on from CM064887.1 coordinate 1,194,536, forward strand.
CTTGGCTACTAAATGGTCATCTACGCTAAGTAACTAATTGTTAGATAAAATTAATAAAGATTTGGTATGGTTACATTTGATATTTCAACATACAATAAAAAAGAAAGAGGAAAAAATATTAAAAGAAAAATAAAATACAAAATAAGAGTTTGTCACTTAATTCAATTCAGAAGAAAGAGTTTTATGAAAACAACACAAATAGTCAAAAAGTACAGCACTGAAATATGAGAAGACAGTATTAGATAAGACAATATTTTCCTCAGCTATCTGCATGTCTATGCAAAAAAAAAAAAAAATGGATTGGATGTCACCTGGCATGTCACCTGCAGACGTATGACATGGAAGTGGGAAGGAGACAGAAGTCGAGGGTGCAGCACTCTGACAACTGTTGCACAAGAATGTGTTGCCTTGTTTTTCATTCTCTTAAAATGGGAAATGGAAATGCAGAAGAGAGGAAACTACTGATTAAAATCTGTATTCTTGATCCAATTTGCGAATAAAGTTATTTGTCTTTTTAAACTGGATTTTCAAAATTCCAACTTTTATTTATGAATTCATGAATGCAGTTTCAAATGCTGTGCTTGCTAACTTTTATTTTGTTTTAGTAGGCTAAATGCTTTTTGAACTATTTATGAATGGATTCAGAATTCATTTGTAAAGACTTTTAATCATTTTTATTGCACACAAAAATTTAAAATTTTTACTTTTTTATGTTGTTAAAGCAGATATCAGTGGAATGTTTTTGTTAATATAAGTCCTAAATAGTCCTATTTTCCGTCAGCAATCACTTACATGGAGTGTTTCAGCCGTAACACGAGTCTCTCCGTCACTCTGCTCTGCTGTAAACCAGGAGAAAACTTTCCTTGTGGGATACAAGTGTTATCCAATGAGGAGAGAGAACGGCATGAAGGGCTGTGTGTGCAGCCAAGGGATGCATCGCGTGAATGTGGTGAAATGGGACCAATAGATGTCTGACGAGGGCTACTGATTAAAATCATGGTTCTTTCAATTTGGAAAAAGTTATTTGTGTTTTTCCTTCCTGTGAAGTCATACCAGTTCGATCTGGTGAATTCATGAATGGAGTTTCAAATGCTGTTATAGTGACTTTCACAGGCAACAGGACGGCTAAAAACACGAGCTTTTGCCTGGAACTATTTATGAATTGTGACTTGAAGCTGTAATTCGGTTTCAAAAGCCTGCCTTGAATCATTTTTATTGCACACAAAAATTTAAAATTTTTACTTTTTTATGTTGTTAATTACTTTGTAGTGTTATCTATTATACATAGTTGCATATAAAAAATGAAATTCTTATGTATTGCTGTAACACATACAGACTATGTACCTTCTTCATAGGGGGAATATACACATCACAGAAATGAATCTAATTGACTTTGCAGTCATTGAACAATTGATAATAAAAACAACTTGAAATAGAAACTATTATCTAATTTATCATTCATTATGTCACTGTACTTCTGTATGAGCTATGGCTTTCCAATTTACAGGTCTACATTATTTATTTTAGATAATATTTTATGAGAATTTTAACAATAACGTATTCAATTAAATCCAAAAGTTTCACGCCCCAGAGAATTATAGATTTTTCAGGTCTCAAACTTCAGTGCAATGAAGTGCTGGTTATAACAGCAGGACTGCAGGCTCCTCTTTTACTTCAGGGTGGTGTTTTAATCCTTATGAATAAAACCTAAGGAGCAGTGGACTTACTGTATGCATAAGACTGATGTAACAATTACGTATTTATAAATAAATAAAACTGCAAGCAGCACTGAACAGGCCCTGGTGTTTGTGTGCCTTGCAGGGGGCTCGCAGCAGGAGGAGCCGTGCTTCGTAACAAGCACAGCACTCTGTGCTCAGGCTTTAACGTGGTCTGCAACAGTCCAGCTTGTCTTCAGTTGGATGGCTTCACTGCAGTCAGTGAGCTAGGAAGTGGCGTGGTGTCGCTTTCAAGGATAGCAGATGACAAAAGATCATATAAACATATCAATAGAGAGGAGAAATGTCAGAAAACAAACATTTCTTAAAATCTCTTTACTGTAGGTCATTTCAATAGTTTGGGGCCGTCATATATACGGATGCACTTTTCACTGATGTCGAGACAAGGAAGCTCTAGACCGTCCATGGACAGTTTCACCCCAGGCTGTGTGGTAACGTTGTGTTATTATCTCATAGTGTGGTGAATGTGCAGGTCACAACTTGTCCACCAGAGCGTTGTGGAGTTGTTGGATTGTGTATTTGATGAGTTTGATGAGGGAAACCAACAAATCCCATGAGCCTCCGTAGTGTAGCTCTGAGCAGCTCACGGCTCTGCTCCGCCGTTCTAAAAATATCTTGCACCGACAAATAAAGGTAACGAACCTACTGCTATGACTATAGGGGTTATGGCGATGGGCCACTTAGCCAAAATGTTGAACTATCCCTTTAATACATCAGTGTTGCTGAATGTGCACTGTCTCAATTCAATAAATAAGAAATGAAATGAAATGAATGTCAAAAACACACACACAAATAATAATTGGTAATGCAATTCTCTATTGTCAAAACCACACAATTTTTCACAAATCTTTTCAGAGATTGAAATCTGTTTTGAACCACCACAACTGAAAGAAACCTCGACAATTGTAATAAACAAATAAACAAACAATAAAATCAAGGAGGAATCCGTAGCTAGCGTGATGGAGCGGTGGAGGGAAAGAAGAGAGAGCAGTAAACAGCAGCAGGAGGAGGAAGGATTAAGTCATTTTGGAGTTCAAACCCACAAACAAGCCCCCAAAAAGGCTGATGGTAGGGAAGGATGCTGCTGCTGCTGCTCTCCTCAGCTGCTCCACCCCATAGCAAGCTTCTCCTCTCACCCCCCCCGCTGAGAAGTCAGCTTTCATGTTCTTTTCAAAGTCTCAGGTAGTATTACCCAGGGCAACCTTGACAGAGCCCGGGGCAAAGGCAGCGCTCGCTCGCCTCCACCTGAACAAGCACGTAGAGCGTGCGGCAGGTATGCGCTCGCTGCAACACACGCACACAATTATTCAACCACACACCATCAGCCTGGCACTGATGTTCCTCTTCCTACCCACCCACACACACACGCACACACACACCCTTTGATTGTCTCCACGCCGTGGCTGTCATTAAGACTCATTAAGGGGGATGGTTTTATTGAAGGCGGTCGTGTTGAGGCATTCGCTGAATTATTCATACACGCCTTCCACTGCACTCTCCCTCTCTCTCTCTTGCAGACACACACACACACACACATTGCTGAGATGCAGGAAGCTGGTGCAGACAGGAGAGAGAGAGACACAGCCTATATAGGTCACTTCCTCCTCCACCCGCATCGCTCAGAAAGTGGAACTGGAAGGCGGGAGGGAGACAAAGAGCAAGGCTTATTATAGCAGGCAGGCAGACACTCACACACACACACACACACACACAGGCTCCTGTAGATAAAGAAGCACACACCTCAGAGAGTAGACTGTCATAGCTATGAATGAAGCTCAGAGTGGATTTTGCCGTAAGGTAATACTAATTCATTGTTGAGAGACCTAGTGAGGCAGCGTTGTGAGGGGGTGGGGAGGGTGACGGGGTGGGGGGGAGGGGGGGCATGAAGGCCAGTATTGACAGATGTGAAGGATTTCATTAGATGCCCACATTTCACCACACAAACTCCCCCCTGTGCAGAACATATGGCATACAGTATGCACGGAAATGGATACACATTTATATTTAGTTTGATCTTATATTCCATCAAATATTCATTGCATACAATCAGGGTTAAATATGCACAGTCACGTGGCCGTATTAGCAAGTCAAAAGAAAAGCTAAGTGCTGTGAGTAAATGCACACTGGAGGCTCAAATAATTAGACTGTTGGTGCTGAGAGTTTTATTATGAATGGACTCTTGTTTTTGTCATTTTTTTTGGACATAATTTCTAACACTGTACTCACCAAGTTTGTATCTTACACTAATGGATACAGCAGTAATGTCAGATTATATTCCACTTTACTGATCAGATGTCATCTTCACTCAGAAGACAACCTAGAGATCCTGCAAGAAAAACATCCAGTAATCAAAGTGAGAGATCAGGAGCCAATTCAATAAATAGACAATAAATAAAGGTGCCTATGAGCTCTACTGCATGATGTCACCCACAGGTCTCTGGAGAGTTTTGAAACTCAGATGCTTTGTCGCAGATATCTACTCACTTACTTGAAGGGATAATTCACCCAAAATTCAAATTTCACTCATTATCTACTCACCCTCATGTCGACTAAGAGCTGTGAGAATTTTCAGAGTCCTCTGTTCCTTCTCTGAGTTACGGGGGGGTCCACGCAGCTGTATTTGTCCATATAATGGTGGTCAATGTATACCAACTTTCTTCATCCAAAAAGACACACCAAAAAACATCCAAATACCTCCATACTGCTCATCTGTAAAAGCCCCCACATCCAAATTGTTCCTCCATACTGAGACACTTGAACAATTTCTCATTTCATTTTTTTCAGAGCAATTTCTCATGTGGGGGCTTCAATACAAGAGGGACATTACAGACGAGCAGTATGGAGGTATTTGGATGTTTTTTGGTGTGTCTTTTTGGACAAAAAAAAGTGGTGTCCATTCACAACCATTATATGGACAAATACTGCTGCGTGGACCCCCCCGTAACTCAGAGAAGGCACGGAGGACTCTGAAAATTCTCACAGCTCTTAGTCGACATGAGGGTGAGGAGATGAGTGAAATTTGAATTTTGGGTGAACTATCCCTTGAAGCAATAGCCTATTACCCGAGAAGGTGTACTTCAGCGGCGCTGTCATGCTTAGATTACGTTAAAGCACACCCTCGAGGGCAATACTGCGATTATACAACTATTACCAACAAAATAAAATGTATCATCAAAATATATTCATGTTGATGGACAGTTTGCTCTCAAATTTGAAAGATTTTTGCGAGTGCACTTCCCATTTCCATGGGAATGCATGGGGTCTGACTAATACCTGAAACATAATCAGTCACGTCATGTGTAATGGAACCTAGTTCACATCTACAGCAAATAATCCGACCCTCAGTAACGACCTAGTTTACAGTTTACAGCATATTCAAAAAAACATGGTTATTTAATTGTTCTAAAATTTGAGTTTGGCATCTGAAAGGAGCACTCTACAGGAGGGTGATTTAGTTTGTGATTTATTTTCACCAGACATAACATAACATAACATTTCTAAAATTATAAACATAAGAATTCATGGATGGTTACCATGGAGATTGATAAAACAACATGACATGGCGTAATAATAGGCTGTCATGCTGATTTGAGCATGTTCTAAATGTCTTGTTGACCAATCAGATTGCTTGGTCAGAACTACTAATAAAGCTTTAATAACAATAAACAAATGAGTGATATAAGATTGCCTCCTCTGTACGGTTGTCATTATGGAGGACATTAGCTGTAGAGAAGAAAACTGTGGGATATTTTAACACTGGGGTCTATGGGGACTGACTCACTGTTGGAACCGGTCTCATGTGGTCAGTAGGGGAACTCAGTTTTTAGCACTACTGCGCTGGCTTCATTTATCAGCTCCACACATTGTAGCTGTGTTGCTGTGCAGCGAGGGCTGCAGGTCGTAGGGGGGGCAGAGGAGAGCGGCAGACCAAGGACACTGGGAGAGACAATAAATCTGGCAGAATAAGAGAAAGAAGGTCTGTGGAAGGATTTTAAAGCAGCACCAGCTATACTGTATGTTTGACTGAGACCACGAGACCTGAGAGAAGTCTATGTGGAGAGAATGTTTGAGGAGATTCCTGCACTGCAGCACCAGACCTGGAGGAGTGGCCTCAGTATTACTGAGGGACCTAGACAAGGGGAACATATCCAATCATTAAGTTATCTTAACATAGAATGACACCATCTGTGTTGAGATTGGCTCCTTATAAGCCCGGCATTCACTGTGCTATTATGCAAAATTCCATCTGCCACTGGGCATTGAAATTGTGCAGGAAAATTAGGGCTCAACTTCTGGCACAAAGGAAGTAAATGTCTCCTATTGCATAACCCAAACTCAAAGCCATATCACTGGTGGTTTCAGCGGGAACTCTAATAGTAATATGATTTAATGTCCATTTGATCATCTAAACAAGAACACAATTGAAGCCCAGACATGAGAAATTGTTCCAAAAAAAAAAAAGAAATAAGTCTATATTTTAAGCTTGTTTGTAGCAGAAGTTCCCAGTGTCTCAGTTTTGCACTGACCGGTGGAACAATTTCTCATGTGGGGGCTTCAATACAAGAGGGACATTACAGACGAGCAGTATGGAGGTATTTAGATGTTTTTTGGTGTCCATTCACAACCATTTCATGGACAAATACTGCTGCCCTTAGTCGACATGAGGGTGAGTAGATAATGAGGGAAATTTGAATTTTGGGTGAACTATCCCTTTAATCAGTCTTCAACCTAGTTTTTGGTCCAGTCTCTGCAGTCCTTGACAATATAATATTGTGTATACAAATTATCTTTTTTCAATCCAGTCTCTGAAAAAAATTAATATTAAAGCAGATATCAGCGGTTCGGCCGTTTTGGCTAATGCTGCGTTCAAGGCAGGCTTTTGAAACCGTAAGTTACAGCTTCAAGTCACAACTACAACTTTGTAGCGTTCCAGGTAACCTGTAGCTCGTGTTTTTACCGTCCTGTTGTCTGTGAAAGTCACTATAACGGCCTCTCGTAACTTCCGACCCGTGAACTCGTACCAGATCGAACTGGTATGACTTCACAGGAAGGAAAAACACAAGTTACGAGTTTCCTTGAATGCACATGAGTTAGCAGCCCCCGCCCTCGTCATGCATCTATTGGTCCTCGTGCTACGTGACCACATTCACGCGCATCCCTTGGCTGCACACACAGCCCTTCATGCCGTTCTCTCTCCTCATTGGATAACACTTGTATCCTACAAGAAAATTTTTCTCCTGGTTTACAGCAGAGCAGAGTGACGGAGAGACTCGTGTTACGGCTGAAACACTCCATGTAAGTGATTGCTGACGGAAAATAGGACTATTTAGGACTTATATTAACAAAAACATTCCACTGATATCTGCTTTAAAACTAAGGTCAACACAGGATTTTAATCTTTACGTCATGAAATAAGAAAAACTAAAGTACAAAAAGACATATAGCAGGAAGCTGAAACGAGACTTAAAAAGCTTAGTCGACAGGAAAAGTGATTTACTGATTTAGCAGCTGGACACCTCGAGCAGTGATCTGTTCAGTTATCATTCTGTTTCAGTCACAGTCATGTAGAGGACTCTGATCATGTAGAGGACAGAATCTCTGGGAGGAAGGAACGCTGCAGCAGGTGGAGAGGAAGTAGAAGTTTGATCTGACAGTAAATATGAGTTTAGAATCCCACTTGATGCCAAGCAGATGCTGCTGGGATGGATGCACTGCTTGGATTAATTTCATTTGTTTGTTTTTTAACGTGACTAATGTGATACAATCTGGAAGTGAGGAGAAGTGACTGAGGTAATGAAGATAGCGTACGGCTCTATGTATATACTGTCTGTTTCCAGTGGGGTTGCAAAGAGGTGGAAAATTTCCAGTAAATTTCTGGAAAATTTGAAGAAACTTTCCATGGGAAGTTAAGATGGGGAATTTATGGGAATTAACTGGAAACTGGGGGTAATTTAAACAAACTGTATCAAATGTAAATATTTTGTTTTGTCATAAGCAGACATCCATGCAAAATAATACAATTAAAAAAAACATGACATTTCAACAGATTTATTTGTTTTATAGAAGTTTTAATTCTTGTATGAACAATCAATTCTTTTACTGAACAACAAAAACATGGATGTTTCAAAATCAAAAAGTAAAATAAAGTAAATCTGGATTATGCTACAATATATTTACCTATTCTGTGATGGGCCAACCTTCAATTTAGTACATTTTGGATTTATTCCAGTTTATTCCCATATATTCCCGTTAATTCCCATGGAAAGTTTCCAAATTTGAAAATTCCCAGAATTTTGCAACCCTAGTTTCCAGTGATTGGGAATGGAGCGATCTGAGATGGAGTGGAGATAAGAGTTAATTATGGATACAGTACATACAGGACAAGCACAGTTAAAGCAGATATCAGCGGTTCGGCCGTTTCGGCTAATGCTGCGTTCAAGGCAGACTTTTGAAACCGTAAGTTACAGCTTCAAGTCACAACTACGACTTTGTAACGTTCCAGGTAACCCGTAGCTTGTGTTTTCACCGTCCTGTTGCCTGTGAAAGTCACTATAACGGCCTCTCGTAACTTCCGACCCGTGAACTCGTACCAGATCGAACTGGTACGACTTCACAGGAAGGAAAAACACAAAGTTTCTTTGAACGCACCATAAGTTAGCAGCCCCCGCCCTCGTCAGGCATCTATTGGTCCTCATGCTACGTCACCACATTCACGTGCACCCTTTGGCTGCACACACAGCCCTTCATGCCGTTCTCTCTCCTCATTGGATAACACTTGTATCCCACAAGGAAAGTTTTCTCCTGGTTTACAGCAGAGCAGAGTGACGGAGAAACTCGTGTTATGGCTGAAACACTCCATGTAAGTGATTGCTGACGGAAAATAGGACTATTTAGGACTTATATTAACAAAAACATTCCACTGATATCTGCTTTAACCCACAGGGGGAACAGAGATCTTACATTTGGTCAAATAAATGTTATTTTTCCAGACGTCTGTAACAATTCTTCCCGTGCGTCGTGTCCGTCACATGCTTTATGAGAACATAAGAGGGAAGTGGGAGTGAAGAGGTTGTCAGATAAAACAGCCTAATGCTGCGTGCGCTCTCAGCCATCACATTCTCAAAATCACCGTCTTAATAACGAGGCCTTCACATGCTTTCAACAGCAGAGAAACAGGCACAGCTTCCTGTGTGCTTGATAGACAAACACAGTGAGGAGACGCGTGTGTGTGCGTGTGTGTGTGTCTTTGGGCTCACAGGAACGATATCACAGCAAAGGTTCACTGCTTCTCCTTGTCACCTGGGTTCTTCTGTCCTCACCTGATGTCTTGTCAGTGACCCAAATGTCAAGTGCATCTGTGCCTCTGAGTGTGTGTGTGTGTGTGTGTGTGTGGTCAACTGGGCAGAGGAGAAGACAGATCTGGGGCAGGCCGTTCCCATGAGTGTGTCCGAGCACTCTGCGGCGGATGACACGTCTGATGTGAGCGAGGAAGAGAGGGAGGAAGAGCGAGAGAAAGTGAGGCTGCAGCCAGACAGCGGAGACGGAGGAGCCAGGGGTCAGAGGAGGACAGAGCATCACATGATCTCACTCTCACACACACACACACACACACTGAGATGCATGAACCGACCGTAACACACAAGGTGTCTGCAGCAAAGTCTGCATGTACTGTAATAATTCCACACTTACAACTAAAAGCCGTTAATATCTATTCATTGCTCATCGTTCAGCTGCTCCAACCTCATCGCTGTTGTTCTGGTCCTTCCTCACCTGTCTGTGTCGTCATGGCTACAGCAGGTGAAAAGGCTCCAGAAACTAGACAGACACACAGTGCATTAACATGCAGTCAATAACCCTTTCATAACCGGAATATTAGCAATAACCAGGTCGTGCACGGCCATGTAAACACCAATAACCCTTTTGAAAAACCAGAATATGCTCATATTCGAGTTTTTAAAAACCCGAAAAAGACACCTGGTTTACTCCTTTTCTAACCCAAACATTTGGTCACATGATGGAATCTAGGTATTTTGACCTACAGGAGCTACTGTACTTAGGGTTACAGTAGTACTTAAATATTGAAGACAGGCGTAGGCTACAGGCGTTTAATCAGCAAATCAGCAAAATTTATAACAAATAAGTGCATGCTCCAGCCACAGACTGTGGGCTCCGGCTCTTTCCTTCGGTCAGTCGAGTTCTCAACGGGCCAAAATTTATAAGCGACTTCACAGAAAAACCAGCCCGAAGTCATTTTTAATAAGCGGACTTGGCAACTGTACCGCTGTGCTGCTGCTGCTGTTGTTTTTGTTGTTGTTGATCCAGGAAGAAGCTGAAATAACGGGCATTGCATCATGACGTTCTCTGTGCGTCGAGATGTTGTCCATGTGTCGCTGTTTTGTTCAGGATATCCCATTGATTATTATGTATACAGGAATAACTCTGTTTGCTCACACATGTAAACGGGTTATTTAGAATGTTTCAGAGACTGGGATATTGACCTTAAAGGGATAGTATCATTTTTTTAAAGTGGGGTTGTATGATCTACAAATAGCCCCTAAGTACTTTAATTTCAGTAGAAGACTCTCTGCACTCCTCCCGTTAGCAACGCCAGCCCATAGCCCTTTTTACAACATACATTTGAATGGACCCAAAGAAACTAATTTTCATGGCTAAAAGATTTTACCTGAAAAAAATACAGTTCCATTGCGCTAACCCTCAAAGTGGGTTTTTATTTGGACCTAACCAACTCATGTATCCCTCCACCCAGGGTTAGCGCCTGCCGATCAGCAGTTGGTTAGCTCCAAATAAAAACTGTGTTTTTCCTGCACTTTGAGGGGCTGGAAAAAATTATATTATAGTGAACAATGGAACTGTGTATTTTTTTGGGGGGTAAAACCTCTTTTAGGCCGTGAAAATAGGCCATTTCTTTGGGTCCATTCACAACAATGTATATTGTAAATCTCTGGGCAGGGCTATGGGCTGGCGTTGCTAACGGGAGGAGTGCAGAGAGTCTTCTACTGCAATTAAAGTACTTAGGGGCTATTTGTAGATCATACAACCCCACTTTAAAAAAAAATGCTACTATCCCTTTAACTCAAATATTACTGTAACTGCATGTAAACGTACTCGCCGTGAGTCCAATAACAGATTTCACATGTATGATAATGTTACTTCCTTTATGTTATAATGTATTTACATTACATACACTACTAGAAGGTTTTACATTAGATCCAATAATTAGAGAACGCTGTTTTCTGACAGCAGATCAGGCTGGATGAAAGCTGCAGCCCTTTTTTCACCACATAATAATGAATGACACAACAGGTCCTAGGCATAATACTTAGAAATCAACTCATACCACCAAAGTTTTGAAAATCCATCATTAATTCACCATGGGCTGCACATTCATGGAGCTGTGAGCTGTATGGCTGTGGCTAAATTGGTTTTAATGGATTTCATGGGGTGCCGTTTGTGGGCTGTTTTGATTGACAAAGAGGTTTGCGAGTTGCCACAGCCCCCTGCTCCCGCTCTGTCCCCGAGCTATGCACCATTGATCAAACACATACAAACTGTCACTCCGTATTGCCAGGGCGCCGGTGACGTACTTACCAGTCACTTCAATCATTAGTCAATCAGCCTCACGTCCAAAAGCTGGAGTCCAAGACTGAGGCAGGAGGATAATGTTGCATGTATTTTCATTTGGTTGAAGGTAAAATAGAAAAAGTCCTTGAATATCATTACTGCACAGAATGACTGTCTGAGTGACACAAAAGACTACTTTGATTAAATCTGCCTAGCAATAAAGATATAAACAGCATCAGTCATTAATTAACCTCAAGATCTTTAAAGGGGTGTATTATGGAAATATCACTTTTTGAAGGCTCTTTAACATATATTTAGCTGTTTGTCTTGCTTTCTGGCCCCCAGAATGTGACAAGTGACAAAAAAAATCGAATGTACCCTAACTAGTTTTCGAATTTGCATAACCCCACCCCTACCTGGTACCAGTAGAAGGGGCGGGGCAAACAGTGGTTCATTTGCATTTTAAAGAGCAACTAAACCCCTTAGTTTTGTATGATGTGCTCTAAGCTTGAAATTCAAAAAATGCCTTGATTATGGGCGGGGCTCCAGAAGTACGATCCCCCCTTTGCGGTCGTGCCAGCCAGGGCAGAGCCGTAAAGGACCTTTATTTCGTAAAGGAACAACAGATTTTTTTTTTGCTGCCGCCACCATTTTTTCCTGTCTTGTTGTCGTTGTTGTATGTCCACTCCGTGTGCACGCGGGTGCGTCTGTACCTGTTTGAGTGACAGGCACGGCTCTGGTGCCAGGGGTGTGACTTTTATTGACTTTTATTGACACAAGTCCTAAATAGTCCTATTTTCCGTCAGCAATCACTTACATGGAGTGTTTCAGCCATAACACGAGTCTCTCCGTCACTCTGCTCTGCTGTAAACCAGGAGAAAACTTTCCTTGTAGGATACAAGTGTTATCCAATGAGGAGAGAGAACGGCATGAAGGGCTGTGTGTGCAGCCAAGGGGTGCGCGTGAATGTGGTCACGTAGCACGAGGACCAATAGATGCCTGACGAGGGCGGGGGCTGCTAACTCATGGTGCGTTCAAGGAAACTCGTACTTTGTGATTTTCCTTCCTGTGAAGTCATACTAGTTCGATCTGGTACGAGTTCATGGGTCGGAAGTTACGAGAGGCCGTTATAGGAAAATTTCACAGACAACAGGACGGTAAAAACACGAGCTACGGGTTACCTGGAACGCTACAAAGTTGTAGTTGTGACTTGAAGCTGTAACTTACGGTTTCAAAAGCCTGCCTTGAACGCAGCATTAGCCGAAACGGCCGTGCCGCTGATATCTGCTTTAAGTAACCAAGTAGAGACCAGCACCACATTCATTTGGCCGGCGCCCCTTGCTATTGAGATGTATAAAACAACCCAGAATAAACCCAATATGGAATGGAAAGGCTTACACATTTCAAAGTAAAACCCATTGTATGAGTCAACACTGAACAGATATGGTACTTACTTTTTTATTATGTTATTTATGTTTACTGAGTTTACACTTTTTTCCTGAAATTTTGATGGCCCCCTATTGACCGGCCGCCACTGACCCAAATATATTTGTTTTCAGTAGAAAAAAGTGGTTTAGGGGTTTAGTTGCTCTTTAAAGGGACAGACACTGAAAGCAGCCGTTGTGAACAGGACTGTTTAGAGAGGATGAAAAGAGCTGGGATGTTTGATCCTTGGGGGGGTTTGACTGAAGCATGTCACAGACATGTCTTTAAGACACCTGGGGACTAGTTTAATTTGTGGCAAAGGGGCAGAATATGTCTCCTTTAAAGTTTAACTTTAATTTTAAAATGTCATATGAACAACCATCTGTGACTTGCATGTACAATCAGCTCCATCCAAAATTCCACCGTCCAGTGCACATCCCCAAAACACCTACCGCAATCCAACGAGTGACCTACGACCTGCGATGTCCCTCAATGGCAAATGGCTCTCAATCTCCATGGCGACGCCACGAGGGCACAGGAGTGGATGTCTGTACCAGACATGAGAAATGAGTGCAATTACAGCTTTTGAGAGGTAATTATATGTGCGTTGTGATGGCAGGGGCCCATAAATAATGCTGGATCCACCCCATGTGCTTGTTCAGTAATTGAGGAACAATGAGGTGGCAGAAGGGAGCTGTGTGCATGCCGCATTGCGATAGCACCTCATCCATTGTGGTCCCTCTCACCCCAGAAGAAAGTAAGGTCGGTCAGCCAGACAAAGCTGAATGCTATCAAGCATCAGGGCAACAACACGGCCAATGAGGTGGAGAGAAAAGAAAAGCAGCGGCAAAAGCTTGTCAGCCTTTTAGCGCGCCTTTTTATAAAGACATTGAATCTATTAGTGCTAATTCATGTATAACTCCTTCCCTGGAATATTTAGAGCGTTGGTCTGCGTGGCATGGAATGAATTTTTTTTTTTTTAAAAGCCAACACCATAAAGGGTTATCTGAAAGTATACCCTAAATACAGACCCCTCCTGTAATTTCCACGATGGCTTTAACAGTCTTCACCCTTCCCAAAGCACTTTATCTTCTCCAGAAGCGACAGGATGGTAAATAAGTAGCTTACAGCACACAGGAGCTTTTCCTCCACTACAGGGTTGTTGTCAGTGTTAAGTAGCTATCCTTGCACACTCCAAGCTAACATCAAAAGTGATGGGACCATCAGGGCTTCTACCACTACTGAGCTCAGAGCCTGAGAAATTCAATAACTAACACACGGTAGCTGGGGTGGAAGAAGGTTCACATTTAACACAGTTTTTATTCCCCTCTACAGTAAATCCTTGTATAGTTAGTTTGTGTATTTCTGCTTGTCTGCAGGCTTTGTGCACTGTAAATTTTGCTTCTTGATACATATTTCCAATGTGTCTGGTGGAATACCAGTCTTCTGGTCCGTGCTGGCGTCTGAAGTGATCTTGTGTGAGTCCTGAATCCCCTCCAGCTCAGTCGTCTTATAGAATAAGTCATAGTGACATAAACGCTGCATCTGCATGATTCTGGGAAATCTTAAGCTCACACTCTTGGTCAGGCTTCCCTCTTCCACCAAACACACACACACACAAACACAGAAAGATTTTTGGTTTTGGTTTTTCCTTGGTTTTACCTTATCTTAAAGGGATAGTTCACCTAGTTCGTCTAAATTTGACGATCCAGGAAGAGGATCTTTGAGAAGCGTCCGCTACAAAACAAGCTTGAAATATAGACTTAATTAATTTTTTTTCGGGACAATTTCGCATTTCGGGGCTTCAATTATTATTATTATTATTATAACCTTTATTTATCCAGGTTTGTCCCATTGAGACCCAAGATCTCTTTTGCAAGGGAGACCTGGCCAAGAATGACAGCAAGCAGTTACAACACTGGCACATCAATTCAATACAAGACGGACATTACATACTGTACAAGCAGCATGGAGGTATTTGGATGTTTTTTGCTGTGTCTTTGTGTTACAAAGACAGTTGGTATCCATTTGCAACCATTCTATGGACATGCACTTCTACGCCGAGACCCCCTGTAACTCAGAGAAGCCAGGACTCTGAAACTGTTCCCAGCCCTTAGTCGACATGAGGGTGAGTAGATAATGAGAAATTTCAGTTTTGGTTGAACTATCCCTTTAACTACTGCACAGAAGTGTGGGGCAACACATGCAAAAGTTCATTAGATCCAATAATAATACTACAAAAAAGAGCCATCAGAATAATCCATAATGTCTGGTATCTTGAACACACCAATCCGTCATTTTTTAAGTCTAAATTAATAAAGATTAATGATGTTGTGGAATTCCAAACAGCACAACTTCTCTACAAAGCAAGGAATAATTTATTGCCAAGCCAACTGCAGAAATTGTTTCAAGTTGAGAGAAATGACAAATCCAAAGATGTCGAACTACAATGAAAAGATTCTGTATATCAAATAATGGTGTAAAGCTATGGAACAGCCTGTGTATGGAGCTGAAACAATGTCCAAACATCAAGCAATTTAAAAATAAATATAAACAAATGATCTTTCCAAAATACTTGGAGGGAGGGGCTTGAGGCGGAATCTGGGTGGGGCTTGTTGCTCTGTATTATTTTCCATTGTTGTTGTTGTTATTGTGGATATTATTTTATTATATTTTATCATTATTTTCAATTAGTATTGTACTACCACACTGACGTATTGTTATTTTTGGTGATATTTGATTATTATTATTATCATCATCATTAGTAATATACTGTTATAGAACTGCATACTGTTGTGTTGTTATTTTACTTATAATGAAACAGAGTGGGGGTAGGAGGTTTCTTTTACTCCTTTTCGAACATGTCCTTTTGTTTGTTTGCATTTTGCTGTTAGTTTTGTTTTTTGTAAATATTACTCTATTTAATATATACTTTTTATTTTATATTTTCATTTCTTTAATTTAATTTTTCTCTCTGATAATGGAGATTTTGTTTAAGTTCTAAGTTTTTTTGTTGTAATGCATGTTCAAAATAAAGATTTCAATCAACCAAAAAAAAAGTAGAAATTTTCCACATACTTTTCCTGGTCACCTCTCCTCCTCCCTCCCATGGGGGGGCCGTCCCTGTATCTCTGAAGTCTTGTTCCTGCTATCAGTCACTCCTTCTTTTCTTTGTCTTCCTCTCTCCTTTCCGCGCAGAGAGCATCGTGTTTGTGCATAATTTTCATTTCAAGAGGTCATATAAATCCTCCTACATGCAAATGAGTCAAACTCTCCAAGGTAATAATCACCTGCAACCTCCGCCTCACACACACAAACACACAAACACCCCAGGTGGCTCCATATTGCATCGCTGACATGAATAAATAATTAAATGAAATCTAATTTTTTTTATTTCATTTCCACAGCAGCTGAATCCAATCCCGCCTCCGCCCTTTCAGGACGACACCCGGGTGACCCTGAGCTACAACCGCCGCCACTGAAGACGTTACACAAACAGCGCACTGAATTCCTTGTGTGAAATAAAACTGTGGAAATAAAAAGTATTGTATAAAACAGCTGGCAGCATCTGCATCATTTAAAGAGGGACAGAATGAATGAACACACTCACTGATCTCTCTCCATGGTGTTTTCCTCATAGATTTGATTTCAGCTTACAACACCAGACTCCATCATTGCGCACCCACACACGAAAAGTAGATTCCAGTAATATGCACCTTTTTCCTTGGGAAAACATGCTGTTTCTCAGCCACATAAATATTTCAGTCATTCTCTCTCAGTTTCATGCGAGCGGCTTCCCAGGCGGTTGCACTGACTCACGTGATGCTGCCAGCAGCCACAACAACCCTGTCATCTCTTATTCCAGGTCGAGAGGTTCATGACCCGAGGAAGCCCTGGTTGGCAGGCACGTATAGCTCCCCTGTCATGTGACCTGCAGGTGACGCCACCCCATGACACAGCAGCACACTCGCACTATAGATCCCTGAGGAGAGCCAGAGCAGCAGAGAATAAGTCATGTTTACAGCTTCCAACCCCATGACATCACACAATTATCCCGGCTTCTTCCAGTTACATGTCACATTTGTATTATGTACTAGATTTATTCTCCATACTCTCACTACAAGGAGCCAGCATGTTATACTCTAGATTCCCGATGTGAACATAAATGATAAAGATTCCGTGAAGAAAATTTACCGTTATGTTCACAAAGCCATATATGAAGAGTTCATTTGCAAAAGCAGATAACCAGAATTCAGAATCTTCATTTTTTATTTTTTATTTACATAAGGTGATATCAGTCAAACTAAAGTTGAGTGACTTTTAGATGTAACAAAACAGACATCTCTCAAAAAAATAAAGTTTTATTGAAAACAACACTATGCAAAGAATAAATACAAAGCCTCAGCTATTTTTTTTCAAAATGGCACTTATCTGCTTTTGCAAATGAACTCTTCATAACTATTCCTGAAAACATGTTAATAACTTTTTGACACCTATCTCTATAACGCATTAAAACCATACTTATTAGTTATAATACACTGTATAACTATAGTTATAAACACTCATAAATGATCATACTGCTTTATATCAATAATCATGACACACTATAAAGCATTTTATCATGACTTATAAGGTCAGGTATTATAATAAGTTAGAATTGTTAGTAACTCACTGACAATGACCACATTGATAACATATATATATATATATGATTAGCTTATAAACGTGTATAACTATCATTATAAACACTCATAAATCACGTAAGACTTTATAACAATAAGCATAACACATTATAGAGCATTATAACTCTATTATAATACTAAGACCTTATAAGCCAAAATGCTCTATAATGTCTTATGACTGTTGTTATAAAGCTTTATGATAATTTATGAGTTATTATAATGATAGTTAAACACGTTTACAAGCCAATTATAACACATTATAACTATATTTATAATGCATTATTGATGTGGTCATTGTCAGTGAGTTACTAACAATTATAACCTATTATAATACCTGACCTTATAAGTCATGATAAAATGCTTTATAGTGTGTTATGATTATTGTTTTAAAGCATTATGATCATTTAGAAGTGTTTATAACTATGGTTATACAGTGTTTTAACTGCATTATATCTCATTACAGTATAAGTACAGTATGGTTTTATTGCGTCACAGTGGTGTCAAGTAAAGTGTTACCACATTTCCTTTGTGTTCCTGAGCTGTGGCGTGTTCAACTGTATGTCATCGTCGCTGAGTTCTTCTAATGTTTAGGGCAGGTGGGTTTTAATGCTCGATTTCAAGTTACCACTGGTCACACTGTCAAGCTCTTGCAATTGTGTTTTTGTTTTGTTTTTTTCGTGTGTGTGTTAATTTCTTGTGTCCTGCAGAAGCCAATAGGAACAAGGAAAGAGGGAGAACATCCCATATGTTGAGTTCTGGCTGCCAGAGACCAAGGTCACATGTGTTAGGACTGAATCTGCATCCATCCTTTGCTGTTTGATGTGAAGCCGTATGGCAGTACACTACATGAAGAAGACATTATTTATAGTCTTTATCAGAGTGGTGTTACTGATGTTTTACGCTGATAGTAGAACTGTATGGTGGCTCTATGTGCCTATAGGGCAAATACAAACTGTTGCCTCCCACATGATAACAGTAACAGGGCAACAATGTTATGTTTCTGTTACATTTTTTGATTAGCTGTATATATTTGAAATACTTCTTTTTGCATATTTTTCTAATGTATTAAAATATAATCATAAAAATGCATATGTGGCACACAACAGCTGAGTCCAGGAAGGCAATGCACCCTTCAGCTGAGGGGGGGTTCATCTGTGTGTGTGTCCTGTGGCTTTGTGCCTGAAGTGAGAGTTGCTCAACACCAATGGGCAATAAGCATGTCATTCAGATGTGCATGCACCAAGTGGAACTGCTGTTTGAGAGGACGGGGACCAGTCAAGACAATACATGAGAGTCTAGTTTAACCTACTGTAGTCTTAGTGGAGGTTTAGTTACAATTCAGGACCAATAGAGAAAGAGTAATAAAATAAACTAATTAAATATTGAATTTTCAAATACTGATTAGCCAGGCAGGCTGAGCATGCACACCCCTTAGTAAATAATAGCATTCCAGTATTCACATAGTATTTAATATTTGAAAATTGATAAAAGGACACAGTGTGCAGACTTTGGGCCATTCAGTTCCATAGGTGGACTGAGTCTAAGACTGGCAGATGGAGCAGGGTTACTGGCAAAAACAAGTGTACTGTAAGCGTACATGATTTCCAGAAATGAATCTGATTGAAATTGCAAAGGGGATCAATAAAGAGTCAATAATAATATTGGTATAAATAAAATCCCACTCTCAGCAATACAGTAACAACTTGATTCAATCTTCATAGTTGTTGTTTGAGCTCTTGCTGCTGCTCTCAGGTGGCCAAACACAGGCATGAATGCAGCTTTGAAGGCGCCACATGTTATTTATGTGTCCTTTGTTCTGAGGGCGGTGCAGAGCAACAGAGCCAGGCAGAGAGTGAGAGGACGACACAGCGACAGGCTGCAGGTCAGTCAAACCACTGCTGCAATTAGGACCAAGCCTAAAGCATTTAATGAATTAGTCAAGCATTCCTAAAATGAACCCTAAATACAGCTGTTATCAAATACCTTCTGCTATGTATTTGTGTTTTTAACATTTCTATAGCATTGACCAAAAGGAGGTAAATGAAAGTGCAGCTGTCCAGGATTTGTTATATATCCATTTAATTATCCACTTAGTCCATATTAATTATTCATGATATGGTGATATGAAAGGCTTATTTCAACATTTTGGCAAATTTGACAGTCGCCATAATCCCTATAGTTTTAGCAGTAGGTTCATTATACCTTTAATTGTCGGTGCAAACTGTTTTTAGATGGGTGGGGCAGAGGCATGAGCACTGCACAGCACACAATACCATGAGCCTCCATTACATTAGCTGAGCAGCTCACGTCTCTGTCCCGCCAATCTAAAAACAGCTTGCACTGACAATTAAAGGTAATGAACCTACTGCTATGACTATAGGATTCTATCACCATAGATTATGGTGATAGAATTTGCCAAAATGTTGAACTATCCTTTTAATCTGTGATGAAGTGACTCATATACACAGGTACTTCTTTGTTTGGATCTTTGTGTAAGAATTAATACAAACCTCACTGGATTCTGTGTATTTTAAAGGACAATTCCGGGCAAATTCAACTCTGGGCTGTATTTCTCTAACATTTTAGGAATTTGAAGATTTTCAGTTTAATGTCTCCTGTTTTGCGGTAGTTGTGTCTGTCCCTGCATCGCCACGGCAGCAATGAATGGGAGTGGATGGAAGTTCTGCTGCTTAGGCTGTTTCCATCCCTCAAAGCCACAGACAGCGTCAGATGGCGACTCAAACATGAACACAGAAGTTTATTTACTTCAACAAGCCGACATGTTTGTAAAACTAGATCTAATTCAAAGTCTCCCAGAGTCTCACGCGAGACCCAAGTTGACGCGCGGTGTGTTCAGGGGCAGTCGGAGCTACCGTTTGTGTCATAAACACAGGAATATCAACTCTTGACTTGCTTGAAGTAAGGAAACTTCTTGGTGCATGTTTGAGTCGCCATCTGACGCTGTCTGTGGCTTTGAGGGATGTAAACAGCCTAAGCAGCGGAACTTGCATCCGCTCCCATTCATTGCTGCTGCAAAACAGGAGACATTACATTACATTCCTTCTTTAGACCTAAAATGATAGGAACATACAACCCTGAGCTGAATTTAATCAGAATTGTCCTTTAACATTTGTATGAGGACATTTGCACTGTAGGATGATGCTTATAGCTCTGCCCTGTCTCAGTGCATCAT
>CM064887.1:1217653-1250153 GCA_030347415.2 Decapterus maruadsi
TAGCTCACTAGCTACTTTCCATCCGTAGTCCCGTCTTGTCTACATTGATGCAGCTGTAACAGCTGTAACAGCTGGGGGCTGCTGTTATTATTGTCATTGTTGGAATAATGAAAATAAAAAAGGTTAATCACAAAAAAGAAGAAGACAAATTAGACACTGAGTCATCAATCAGCTGCTCAGGCGTGGCAACATGTTGATACGTGTTTTTGTCTTAACAACAAGTGACCCTGAGAGTTCAACACAAACCTGTGCAACACATCCACAACAGGCAACAACTTCAGTTAACGCCGTCATCAGACTGACACGGGGAGACTGGACAGCGATGAACCGGGCTGGGAGGCTCTTCTTACTCAATGCTTTGTGACGTTTGAAGTTATTGAGGGCTGCACCTCATTGATAAGAGCCATCAAGATGCTGGACATTAAAGAAGGACTGATTAATGGACCAGGTCTAGACTGAATACTGAATATGAGGGTCTGTCACACGGTGTGGCATGTTGGGGTGGGGGCACTGTCATGTGAGGAACAGATTCTGTTTACCTGTCGACAGTTTTATTTGGCTTAAACTTTGATGAACCAGTTTCCAATCAGATGCACAAGGACCCCCAGGACCCCCTTGCAAAAGAGATTTTAATCTCAATGGGATTATTCCTGGTTAAATAAAGGTTAAATAAAAAAAAAGGACAGGATGGAGGAAGAGAACCGTGTCAAAGGAAACATGGATGAGAGGAATACATGTCAGTTTAGGAATTCTAAACTCACAATGATGATAATTCATTTAGTTTTATGTTAAATAATGTCTAATTTTGTAGTTGAAAAACTGTCTTTACAAATGTGTGAAGTGTGCTGTGTCTTTTTAAATATCACATGGGACATGGTGTCTGTGTGGTTTATGGACGACAAAGTCATTCAGAAGACAGAACCCTGACCTCTCTAAACATAACATTTCTTTTTTTTATTTACTTTTACTATTATCTGACATTTCACTGAAAGCTGCTCTAATAAATATGTTAAATTAACAATAAATGAAACTACAAAGTAAATAATCATCAGTTTCAGGAAAACTTAATCAAGAAAAAAAAGGGCTCAGGATGTACTTTTTTTTTTAATCATAATTATTCTTGAGCACTAAGAACATTTCAGTTCATGCAAATGGGGTTAAGGTTTCATTAATTCCGTCTGCTTCATCCATTCAGTATTTGTCTGCATTTTATAACCTGAACATCTAGAAATACAACCTCTGTCTAGACACCTTATTTGTTATCTCCAATATTGGTGTCTTGTAATTGGTAAAAGGGTTAGGTTTGCTTCCCAGCATGCCACCAACATGTGATCACTTTATGAATAGTTTTATTATGATCTCTGACCCTCAAAACATGGGTCTAGACACCTTATTTATTCAGATATCTGCAATATTGGCTGAGATACAGTGAAATTATGTTTTTTCGATAATGGCGGCACTAATTTGCATAAAAATGATACTTGGGACATTCTGACCACTTTTTAACATAGCTCATTCCAGCAAGCAGTCTTAAGAGAGTATTTTCACCAAAGATTATGCCTACAATCACAATTTGAAAGATCAACACAATGACCATTTGACAGAACTAGCAGCCATCTTGAAAAAATGGCCGCCATTTTTAATTTTTGCGTGGCCAACATCTTTTTCCGAAAGAGTGACCCTTAGAGAGTATCTGTACCAAATTTCATGCTTTTATACCAAAGTGAACGATTCTCTCACTAATCTGCTGCACTAAGATGTGAGAGCAGTAAAATGATCCACATGCTGATCCTGGTACAGTACTGGAGGCTGAGTGTTGTCAGTGAGTAGCCTACAGGTTGTTTATTCACAGCAGGCTGGTTTGGTCCGCTTGAAACGGACTTTTCCTCTGGTGCGGACTTTTTGAGGAGGTGTGAATACAAACAACCAGACTCTGGTGTGGATCAAACCAGTGAACGGAGACCTCCTCTACAGCTGGGACTTGGTTCACTTGTTTGATCTGCACCAGAGTCCCAAAGGAACGCTGGTGCGATTTGCGTCCGGTGTGAATGCAAACCCAACCTTTCCCGAACCAAATGCAAAATCCAAGCACCTTTTTGGATTCAACAGGCTTCCGTTGTTGTCAGAAAATGTGGGAATGATCAACAATGAGCCGTGGGTCAACATGGAGCACAGATAGACGGAGGAAAACATTTATCAGATGCTGGAGAAGACGCACTCGTCGCCGTTAACGATGCACATTCTGAATTTTTTTTTTTAACGGAGACGTCGTTATCTGATTAATAACTGTTAACAGGAATAAATGCCAATCGGCAACGCGGCATCCTGAGAGAATGATTATGTTTTTTGTTTGTTTGTTTTTTGCTGTGCCGTCCTTATTTTTTTTAGTGCACCATCTGTGTGTTTGTTGTCTGTCCATTCTTCACAGCGACTGCTGCATAACGGCCACACAGCAAGGCAAGGCAAGGCTATTTTATTTGTACAGCTTGTTTTTACAAACAGTTTGTCTCAAAGGGCTTCACATGACATCATAACAACATCCTCTGTCCTTAGACCCTCACATCCTCTGAGGAAAAACTCCACGGAAAACCCTTTTAACAGGGAAAACCAGGAGAAAGCTCAGGGTGAGAGACAGAGGAGGATCCCTCACGCAGGACGGACAGACGGGACAGAGATGTTGTTACAGACAGACCAGACATCGCCTCCAAGTGATGAATAAGCGCAGGACAGGTGCAACTTAAATACTCCATTGTGTTGCTACTTTTCATGGAAGATCCCGCTGATCATTTTTATCCAATGATTGAGCGACTGTGGGACACACGCTGTTGTTGACAAGGTTGATCCGCTTGTGAAAAAATGCAATGTGAATACAAACCGCACTATCGGACTTCCCTGGTGTGAACACGCCTTAAAGGGCAACTTCGGTATTTTTCAACCTGGGCCCTGTTTTCATATGTTTTCCTGTATATGTGAGTGATGGATAACACTTTTTTTGAGGTGGCTCCAGTATTGAGCGGGGCAGGCAGCCTGCAGCCCAGCTAACGCTCTTGCATGGGGCAAGTGGCTCCCGTCAAAGTTCGCCGTAAACGAGCATTTTTTTCAAACTGACAGGCTCAGATAGTTACAATGAGTGTCCGACAACACACTAGAGAGGAGAAATTAACATAATCAGGGTTTTTTCTGGCCAAAATTTGGGTTGAGGCGGCCGCGGGGATACGTATCTCTCCCTCCGGTCAAACGCCCCGTCCTGATCCACATCCACTGCAAAGTAGGTGCCGCCAGCTGTAATAGTGAAACAACCGCGCTTTTACAGCCGATTTTAGGATAAAACTCTGAACATGACGTAGACATGGAGATCTAGCCGGGTTAAAATAGCCACCCATAGTTGCCTACAGGAGAGCCCGGCTCGCTACAGTAGCAGCCCTCCGTCTCCGTCTCCTCTTCCTCTCCACGCTCTGTGCCGGTGGGGTAAACAGCGCCGCTGAGCTTCCATACCGTACAGAGTTTCAATCAAGATTCCAGCGCGGCGGCTGACAATTTCAGCGAGGCCGTGCCGACCACAGGGTCTGGTATGTTGTCGGACACTCATTGTAACTATCTGAGCCTGTCAGTTTGAAAAAAAAAGCCCGTTTACGGCGAACTTTGACGGGAGCCACTTGCCCCATGTAAGAGTGTTAGCTGGGCTGCAGGCTGCCTGCCCAGCTCAATACTGGAGCCACCTCAATAAAAGTGTTATCCATCACTCACATATACAGGAAAACATATGAAAACAGGGCCCAGGTTGAAAAAAACCGAAGTTGCCCTTTAATAATAATAATAATAATAAACTTTATTTGTATAGCACCTTTCAAAACACAGTTACAAGGTGCTTTAAGACACAGCGAGTTAAGGCCAATATGAAGAAACATCCATTCCACCCAAATGACTTGTGTCGAGTCTTTTATTTGAATTGAAGTGGGAACATATTTATTACAGATTATTTACACAACACACACTCTTCACCACTGTTGCCTCAACAACTTATGATGGAATGTCTGTGAACAGATGTGTTGTCTTCATTTGCTTTGCGCTCTTGCTGTACAAACACACACACAAACACATTCAGGTCACCTGCCCCCCCCTCCTCAGAGGAGGATTCGATACTTGAGGGCCCGGGGGACTCTGTTGATGACCAGGCGCCCGTCGTAGCTGAGTGAGGCAAAGAGCCAGGGGTCAGCTGACGACCACTCGGCTGCGTACACGCTGTCCTCGTGCTCCTCGTAGGTGGACACCACGCTGTCCTTGAGGGGCTCCTTACACCTGGAGCACACAAGCACAACACAGAGTGAGCTGCATGTAGAAATGTATGGAGAACCTACACATACTAAATTGTCTGACATCAGACAATATTTAATACATACTTTTTATTGTTAAAGTGCATGTAGTGCAGTTAGAATTATAGATTTTGTGAAAACTTAAAGGGATAGTTCAACATTTTGGCAAATTGGCCCATTGCCATCATTTCTGAAGTCATAGCAGTAGGTGTTACCTTTATTTGTCGCTGCAAACTATTTTTAGAACGGCGGAGCGGCGAGCTGCTCAGAGCTGCGCCACATCATCAAATACACAATCCAACAACTCCACAACGCTCTGGTGGACAAGTTGTGACCTGCACATTCAGCACGCTATGAGATAATAACACAACGTTACCACACAGAGTTGTTTTAGAGGTAAATTCATGCAAAACCACTGATGCACGTTGCCTTCAGGGACAGTTTTTCATCAACAGTCTCTGAATTTCCCTCTAAAACAACTCTGTGTGGTAACGTTGTGTTATTATCTCATAGCGTGGTGAATGTGCAGGTCACAACTTGTCCACCAGAGCGTTGTGGAGTTGTTGGATTGTGTATTTGATGAGTTTGATGAGAGAAACCAACAAATCCCATGAGCCTCCGTAGCGTAGCTGTGAGCAGCTCACGGCTCTGCTCCGCCGTTCTAAAAACAGCTTGCACCGACAAATAAAGGTAACGAACCTACTGCTATGACTATAGGGATAATGGCAACGGGTCAATTTGCGCAAATATTGAACTATCCCTTTAAGATTCACTTTCTCTTGATTGAAGTTCCTTCAGTACGTTTACAATGAGAAGTTTTTAACTGAATCTTGTTTTCAAAATACAATAAAATATTGGTAAACTAATGTTTACAGTACATTTCATTGTGGATGCACATCAGAATACACTGTGTGGATTCAATTCAAGTCAAATATGTTGAATAAACATAATTATTTACAACATATCTGAAGACAAAACAATGTGAGACGTCATTGTTTTTCATGTTTACTATCTTGAATTCTTCTTCTCTGTCTTTGAGGATGTATAGCTGCATTTCTGACCTGGCAATAGTGATGTGTATTGCCTGCATGCTCATACTGTATGGAGGTGTATACATGTGTAATAAAATATAGAATGAGATCAAGTGAAATTGGCTGGAACAAAACAGAATAATGAGCCTCTCGTTACAATGTCAAGCTACTAGTGGACGGAAACTGCACAGGATACAGGTTGATAGTATCAGTGTGTCTCCTTTGCTCTGTGCATTAGAACATGAACAGCAGCCTCTTCAGTGGAGAGACAGTTGTACGGCTGCCACAACAATGTGACAATTTGAGAATTATGATGTAGCATTATTGTCTTCTCAAATTTCCCCCCAAACCCATTGCTGCAAGTAGTCCTGAGGGACAAACACTGTCATACATATTTGGATTTATTTCATACATTAACTAGTTCACCTCGATAGTCGCTGCTCTCTCTGGGCTGCAGCCTCAGATCAAAACACTGCACGTGCTCTGCTCATATAGATTGATTGTGGAAGAAAGAATAAGAGGATATGCTGTATGAGAATGGAAGGAAGTATCCTGGGTTGCAACAGTTGTGTAATGTGAGATGTCTTCTGCTCATCATGTTGTATGAATAGTTACTGTAGCCTTCCTGCCAGTTTAAAGCAGCCTGCTGTTACGTGATTGGCTGAATGAAAAGCTCATGAATAAGGTGGGTGTGCAGGTGTTTGAATAAATAGCAGCAATTCAGAGTCCTCCGTTCCTTCTCTGAGTTACGGGGGGGTCCGCGCAGCAGTATTTGTCCATATAATGGTTGTCAATGGACACCAACTTATAACAATTTTTCATGTCGGGGCTTCAATACAAGAGGGACATTACAGACGAGTTTTTGGTGTGTCTTTTTGGACAAAGAAAGTTGGTGTCCATTGACAACCATTATATGGACAAATACTGCTGCGTGGACCCCCCCGTAACTCAGAGGAGGGACGGAGGACTCTGAAAATTCTCACAGCTCTGATTCAACATGAGGGTGAGTAGATAATGGGTGAAATTTGAATTTTGGGTGAACTATCCCTTTAAGCAGGGAATACTTCCTCTGTTTCATGAGAATTAAGAGCAGTAACCTGTTTTGTTATTGATTAGTGGCTGATATTTGAAGACTTCCTGCAGTCACTGATAGTGTTTGTTTGAGGGCTAAATGGAGGAAAACAGAAATAACAAATAATAACAGTATCAATATGAAACTGAAACTCTCAATTTTTCTCAAAAATGTTCAACTATTAGTTTTTGAAAATCTTCATGAAGGCTGAGAATGGCTCCACGCTGAATAACCTCCAGTTTCAAAGCAACATTCATTTAAAGTGCTTAAGTGAAAACGCTCTGGCTCAGTGTGTGACTTGCATTTAGAGGCTGAGTGTGAGAGTGTGTGACAGCGCAGAGGAACACACTGATGTCTGGATGGAGATGTGATTATGACTTTATAGAAAATGATAAAGAGACTACGGTTTCTTCTGGTGGTGGTGTTCAGCTGATCATTAATACTGATTAAATCCTGCACTGTGTTGTACAGACATGCTCAGCATTGTGTGTCACAACAGTTTTTGTAATTCCACAGAATATGTAGAGTCCAACCCAGTGGCCTGCGTTGGAGTAACACCTGTCGGCTTTTACTTTGGTTTCTCACAAACCTATACATTAACATTGCTTCAAGGTTAAAGGACAATTCCGGGCAAATTCAACTCAGGGCTGTATTTTCGTATCATTTTAGGTTTAAAAGAAGGAATCTGAAGATTTTCAGATGTTCAGGCTGTTTCCATCCCTCAAAGCCACAGACAGCGTCAGATTGCGACTCAAACATGCACCAGAAGTTTATTTACTTCAAGCAAGTCGACATGTTTGTAAAATTAGACCTAATTCAAAGTCTCTCAGAGTCTCGCGCGAGACCCAAGTTGCCGTGCTCAGTGTGTTCACATGCAGTCGGAAAGCTAACATTTGTGTCATAAACACAAGAATATCAACTCATGACTTGCTGCAAGTGTACTTTTTTTTTCCACTGAAAGCGTCAGGTGGCGACTTAAAGGATAACTTTCGTTTTTTACAACCTGGACCTTATTTCTAGCATCAAATACGATCATTTATTCACCCAGACAAGTTTGGTGTCATTTGGAGTCGTTTTGATATTCACGGGGCACCCAATGCAGCCTCTAAATAACACATTATCCGCCGCAAAACTCGTTCATTTCGCCAATATTTTGTGATGATACACTAGTGTTATTCCCCTCCGAGCCCGTGGTGGCATGTTATCAACATCCTGCTCCTCTAGGTTGACCTACTAACCTCTGACCTGGATGATGTCATCTCCGACGGCGGCGCGGCTAACTTGCTATCGCTAATGCTATGGTCCGTTTCTGCCGGTTTCTGACTTGTCAGAACAAAATGAGCAGCTGGATGAAGTTCGACTTCCATAGGCTTCCTCTCCTCAGCCTGGATCCTCACTACAGCTCTGACTAGTTGAGCTAAAAACCCGAATCTCGGTGGAATGATTATTATCAGAGTCCGGGCCAGGTTGTAAAAAACTAAAGTTATCCTTTAAACATACACCCAGAAGATTACTTACTTCAAGCAAGTCAAGAGTTGATATTCCTGTGTTTATGACACAAACGGTAGCTTTCTGACTGCACCTGAACACACCGAGCACAGCAACAGGGTCTTGCAGGAGACTCTGGGAGACTTTGAATTAGATCTAGTTTTTTGCTAGAAGTAAATAAACTTCTCTGTGCATGTTTGAGTCACCATCTGACACTGTCTGTGGAAAAAAAATTGCCGTGGCGATGCGGGGACAGACACAACTACCATAAAACAGGAGTGATTGAACTGAAAATCTTCAGATTCCTTCTTTTAGACCTAAAATGTTAGGAAAATACAGCCCAGAGTTGAATTTGCCGGAATCGTCCTTTAAATCAATAATTGATAAACAGCCTAAAAAGATATGAAAATATATAAGTTTTAAGAAGAACACAAATCGAAGTTTGCTTTATCTGTGCTCCTTAAAAATAATCATCATCATAATCATTTAAGTGAATTGTTGCATTTTAAAAGCAAGTCCAAGTAGTGGAGGACTTAGTGCATGGTGTTCAGGTACTGTGGAGTGGATGTGTACTGTACATACAAGAGGGGTCAATAACTATAGTGGAAGGGTTAAAACTGGAGCTGAGTGCTGGTGATTAGGAAGAAGAGTTGATAATTGTGGATGAGAGTCTGTCATTGAGTGTAGGAGCTGGTAGTTGTGGTGGAGAGGCCGGGGGAATGGGACCATGGTGGATGGAGGACAGTGGCAGCTTTGAAAAGCACTGAATAGTAACCATTACAGATGATATCCCTGCAATTTGAAAACATCAACTCTGAATGCAGTAGACAGAAACTCCTCAAGGATTTTCACAGCAACTTATTTGCTTTTTTTTTTACCTCTCTCATTCTAAATGTCAGAGTGTGTGCATGTGAAAGTTGGTTTTGATCTGACGACTAATATCAAATGAACAGTTCAAATACAGCGTCTTTTTCCAAACACTTATCTCCCACTTTGTGTCATTAGGCTGTAAGAACAGTATCATCATAATAAAAAAAATCTGAATTATACAATGAGCTGATACAGTACACAACCCAGATCCTGTGAGGGTCTACTCTCAACTGAACACGACTAGTAATGGTCAACCAATGAAGTGACTGACTGTACTTTAAAGGGATAGTTCACCCAAAATTCAAATTTCACTCTATATCTACTCACCCTCATGTCGACTAAGAGCTGTGAGAATTTTCGGTAACACTTTCTATGAAGACTACATCTATAGTGCATTATGAGCGCATTCATAGTGAATTATAATGCTCATTATAATCAATCATAATGCATTATGACTCATTTTCTTAAACAAAAAGAAAGCTTAATGAAACTATATCAACAGTTATAAATATAGCTTATAATGACTTATAAATCCAAGTGTCTTACGAGTGCTCTTGACTGGTTATAAACTGAGGCTGACTAATGAGAAATTTTCCACCCCTCTATACACACACCTCAACAATCAATTGTTATAAGGACTCATAGGATGTAATTCTCTATATTTGGTATCTGACAAAATGACTTATGATGCAGCATAGCTTCTTTTAAATGCATGAAAATGAGTTACACTTTACTTAACGCCAACAATGAAACATCATGATTAGCTATACTGCATTATAGATGCATCTATATGAACCTCACTTTACTTAAAGCATACATTGATCATTTATATATACTTATGGCATCCTATGAGTCCTTATAACAATTGATTGTTGAGGTGTGTGTATAGAGGGGTATGAG
Organism: Decapterus maruadsi; assembly: GCA_030347415.2. Lineage (NCBI taxonomy): Eukaryota > Metazoa > Chordata > Actinopteri > Carangiformes > Carangidae > Decapterus > Decapterus maruadsi. The sequence continues at coordinate 1,227,328 of CM064887.1, forward strand.
TATTTGTCCATGTATTAAATTCATCAGTCAGCTCTTAATAACCAGTCAAGAGATAATAAGAAATTTGAATTTATAAGTCATTATAAGCTATATTTATAACTGTTGATATAGTGCATCATGAAGTTAAATGTGTTTAAATGCAGTCATAATGCATTATGATTGATTATAATGAGCATTATAATTCACTATGAATTTTCATAATAGACAATAAATCTTAATCAGAAAGTGAACCAATTGTCCTCTGTTCCTTCTCTGAGTTACAGGGGGGTCCACGCAGCAGTATTTGTCCATATATAAAATTCTCACAGCTCTTAATCGACATGAGGGTGAGAAGATAATGAGTGAAATTTGAATTTTGGGTGAACTATCCCTTTAACTGTGTGGGCTTCACTGAGTTAAATGGACAAACCCTCTCACCACCAGAAACGACATGTTATTTTCATATTTTTGGTTTTCATGTTAGACAATAAATCATAAAGGCTGATGTGCTGCTGCATTTTTTGGTTTAAATCAATAAAGGGGTGAAGAGGTCAGTGAGGTGGGGGCCTGCCATGTTGAAATAGCAACGACCATCTTTGAAGCTGAGCTGACCACAATCACACATCTCTGTGGAGCTTTTCTTAGTCCTGCCCCTGTGGCTCTTACTTGTCGTCCTGGTGGTTGTCCTCCCCCTCGCTGAGCTCCTCGTCGTCCACCAAGTGTCCGAACGGCTCCGAGGAGATGGACACCATGTTGGAGAGGATGAGGCGACTGTCACTGCTGCCGGTCAACACCAGCTGGTCGTGGCTGTGGTTGTAGCGGACGCTCCACACCCTGGGATGGAACAACCGGTCAGGACACTCACGTTCATTTAACAATGCAGCAATGAAGCAGTCATCCATCTATGTTCCATTGTTCAGAAAGGGTTGCAGAATGCAGCCATTCACACTCACTCACACACACTCATATAGGCAGACCACACACACACACACACACACACCCTTGTAATGGTAAATGGACTTGCACTTATATAGCGCTTTTCTAGTCACTTGGACCACTCAAAGCGCTTTACAATGTAATGGTCACATTCACTCTTTCACACACATTCATACAGCGCTGTTCGCAGACAGGCTTTGGAAACTAATCATTCATACATTCACACACGCCCACAATGCTGTCTCTGTGAGGACACTCATTGACATAATATATTTCCTAGCAGCTCCTTACCCTAACCTTAACCATCCAAAACAAATACCTAACCTCACCCAACCTAATTTAAACCTAATTATAACATAAAGTCTTAAAGGGATACAGCCACATTTTTTTTACGTGTCTTGCTTCACTGCCGAGTCCATGACCAGCAGATAGACACCATCCTTTCCACTGTGTGTGCAGTAACAAGGGAGATAGAGCTGTATCACCTGTAATTAGCTTAGCTCAAACACTGGAAGTGTATGGGTAGTGTTAGCCTGACTCCACCTAAAGTCATCAGAGAAACTCTTCAGCAACTCTAAACAGACCGATCTTCGTCTCAGAGCTGACAAAACTCTCCGGTAAGGCATCTTGAGCGGTCAAATGCTGGTAACAGGACGAGATCGGTCAAAACGGAGGGTTCAAGCAAAGACGGTTTATTTTGGTTTAAGCTAGCTACATCAAGGGTAGGTTAGCTTCCTATTTCAAAGTAAAAGCACAAATTCTATCGCCATGGTTTCTGTATGTAAAGGCCAACGGGTGTTTTATTTTGTGAAAGTAACCAGAAGTGTGTTGGTCACAACAGCTAGCTTGAGTAGCGCTGAATTTGTCCAAACAAAATTGAAAACATCTGGTATTTAGACAAATTAACGACACACTGCTGATCTAAACGGCTACTTTACCACCTAAAATGTTTGAAATGTTGATAAAGTTATGTATTTATAGAATTTAGAGCTAAAATAAAATCAGCGACTTATGATTTCAGCTTGGGTAGGAGGCAGGCTAACACTACCCATACACTTCCAGTGTTTGAGCTAAGCTAATTACAGGCGATACAGCTCTATGTTACTGCACGCACAGTGGAAAGGATGGTGTCTATCTGCTGGTCATGGACTCGGGAGTGAGGCAAGACATGAAAAAAAAATGTTGGCATATCACTTTAACCCTCAAACAGCCCTTCCCAACTTCCCAAACGTGTTCTCACTCTGTTAAAAACTCGTTCCAATCCTCACAACGTAGTAAGTACAAGAACACACACACAGTTTGTGCCAAAACAAATCATGCAGATAATGCAGAGTTGTCATGTTAGGATTGTTAGCAGTGTTACTGTACGCCTGTGTTGTGCTCTCTGATTCCAGTCATAAGGAGGATATTCCATAATTGGGCTTCCTTCACGTGTGTTGATGATTATTATCATAAACTACTGTACCTGATCCAGGTTTTAGTTCTTGCTCACTTTCACTTATTTTTCAATCCAGCTGTTTCACCTTTCCCTCATTCATTTCCCACTCTTTCTATGTCTCCGATTGTCAACACTCTCTCCTCTCTCTCTTTCTTTCTTTTTCATCCTCTTTCTCTCTCTCTCTCTCTTTGTGTTCGTCAATGTCACTCTCTCAGTCTCTCTCTAAGCCCCGGGCGCAGCTCAGAGTGCGGTCCCAGTTCCCTCACAGGGAGGGATTGAGGGATAACCAAGGCTGTTGACAGAAAATCAGCCTTGGCCACGCCGTTCCCTGCGCTCCTCTAATCCGCTTCCCTGCTAAAAAATAGTCCCTAATACCCCCAGCAGCCCTGAGGCCATATCCTGGCTGTGCGCCGAAAAATGAGCATGCACAATAAACACACGCGCACACACAAACTCAGGGAAACACCTACACACATACGCATCACGCTAAAGATAAGTGTACACACTGGACAAATACACACAGTCATTTCTATAATGCATATGCATTACAGAAATGCTTGAATGCACCCAAATGCACATAGCCACGCATCCAGATAAAAAGAGTGTGCTTGAAAAAACACAGATTTGGTGATTAAACGCGCGTGTGCGCGCACACACACACACACACACGGTACACACACATCTGTTATCTGCAGTGATCTACAGTTATGGATATGTTTGCCAAGTCTATCTTTCTTTTAGAGATAACGCTGGCTTCAGTGTGTGTGTGTGTGTGTGTGCGTGTGTGTGTGTGTGTCTGTGTGTGTGTGTGTGTGTGTGTACACGTGTTCTTGCACTTACTACGTTGTGAGGACCGGAACGAGTTTTTAACCGATAGAGTGAGGACATTTCTGGGAAGTGAGGACATTTTGGCCGGTCCTCACCGTTTCCATGGGCTGTTTGAGGGTTAAGACTTTAAGTTGTAATTAGGTTTATTTTAGCTTAAAGCAGATATCAGCGGAATGTTTTTGTTAATCTAAGTCCTAAATAGTCCTATTTTCCGTCAGCAATCACTTCCATAGAGTGTTTGGTCTCTCAGTCTCTCTGCTCTGCTGTAAACCAGGAGAAAACTTTCCTTGTGGGATACAAGTGTTATCCAATGAGGAGAGAGAACAGCATGAAGGGCTGTGTGTGCAGCCAAGGGGTGCGCGTGAATGTGGTGACGTAGGGACGAGGACCAATAGATCCATGACGAGGGCGGGGGCTGCTAACTCTTGGTGCGTTCAAGGAAACTCGTAACTTGTGTTTTTCCTTCCTGTGAAGTCATACCAGTTCGATCTGGTACGAGTTCACGGGTCAGAAGTTACGAGAGGCCGTTATAGTGACTTTCACAGGACGGTAAAAAGACGAGTTACAGGTTACCTGGAACGCTACAAAGTCGTAGTCGTGACTTGAAGCCGTAAGTTACGGTTTCAAAAGCCTGCCTTGAACGCAGCATTAGCCAAAACAGCCGGATCGCTGACTTCTGCTTTAAGAGTAATGCTTAAAGCTATGGTCTACGATTTGAAATAGGATAAGAAAAATTTGAAAAAAGCACCTCCCCTCCCTCCCCTCCGAGCTCGTATGGCCCGCCCCTCGGAGCCTCCTCGCAACACACCCCTCAGCAGAACAGAGCCGAGCAAGCAACAAGCCTGCTGCATGCAGACACCAAACGCGACTTTGAATGCGGAGTAAATTGTCATATTCACAGTCACAACTTCCACAATAAAACCAAAGATGACCTGTTCAACATAAACTCAGCTCCGCCGCTGCAGCCTGACCGTTTCACTGTATTTTCTTCTCTTCCCCAGACACAGGACCCTGTCCTGGGTCACCCAGCACCAAGAGTCTCCGTGTAGCTCAGCTCAGAGCAGTTAGCAGTAATGAGGCTTGCTGTTGTCACTTGGTAGGAAGAGGAGGAAGACTTGTAGGGCAGCAGGGTGGGTGGGGGGGGGGGGGGGGGGTTTGGGGATTGAATTTGTGGTTTCATGTATTTTCTGGCCGAGCAGCTCAGAGCAGTTACAACTACTTGTAGTTTGTAAGCAGAAGGGGGTGGGGGCGAGGCGGGTCCAGGAGGAGCAGGCAAGACGAGGGGATTGGATGGAGGATACGAGCCAATGCGCGCGAGGTTGGGCGCGCGTCGCCCATTGGTCAATTTCTATGCAGGCCCACGGCTGATAGACTGAATGGATTTTTTTGGTACTTTTTGCTGTTTATGTTGTGTAGATCTGACCACAGGACTATAACCACCGTATAAACAATGTTAGTAATAATTACCAATCCTCCAAATCTTAGACCATAGCTTTAAGGTTAGGCATTTGTTTTGGATGGTTAAGGTTAGGGAACACATTGTGTCAATGAGTGTCCTCACAAAGATAGCATTACAAGGACGTGTGTGTGTGTGTGTGTGTGTGTGTGCCTTTCTCAGGTGAGGATTGGTGTGCTGCAGCAGTAGCCCAGTTTGGCTTGCAGACACACTGATCATCTATTCAGCTCACAGAGGAGAGAGAGTGTGTGTCCTCCATGCATACACACTCGAGGTCTCGGCTGTGCCTGAAGCTGCACAGCAGACCGTCCACAGCAGGACCCAACCCTCACCCACTCAGTCCTCACCCTATTTAATTAGTACTTAGTGTATTACTACTTTCTACTGCACCATCAGTAGTTAGAGCATTTCATTAGTTAGGAGATAAAGCCTTTAATAAAACTAGAAACCAATCAACAGTGAAGTTGACAGAGTCATCATGTTTATCATTAGTGTTAAGAGTGTTTTCCTGAATGTGCCTGAATTATCCTCCTGTGCTAACTGGGAGGCATTGTGGCCATTATGCAAATACATTTTTGTCTTATTCAATTGGTCAGATTTTGAATGTGAAATGAAATGATGAATGTTTTAAAGGTACATTGTGTAGGAATTCCTCCATCTAGTGTTGTGGTTGTAGATCACCAGCAACTCAGTCGTCTTTTTCATGCTGCATTCATGTGAAATTGGGCAGACGGACGACAGCCGCTGCAGGTAACGGCATAAACAAACCTCTATGTAAACAAGTGTTCCGTCAGCACGAGGTAAAACAATACACTTGGTGAATAGATAACAGGAGAAGTTACACAATGTACCTTTAAAAATGTTTTTTTCTTTTCAAATGCACAGCAAACTATCTAGAATACACATGAGGTTTACTGTAAAGCGTAGTGTGATGTCATACTTCCTGTGGCATCTGGCCATCAAGATTGGACTTCATCTGACTTCTAAATCAACACTTTACAATTAGAATTTGAAAATGAAAGCTGCGAGCCCTCACGCTCCCTCCTCGTCCACAAACAGTGACTCCAGCGCTGCACTGTGAGATGCAGCCGTCTTGGACAAAACACAAGATTCAGGCAGGTCAGAGGAGCAGCTCCAGCTGCAGCCAACATCTCATCTCACAGCCAAAACTCTGGCTCATGACCTATTGTTTATTATTAATCCATCTGTGAACAACATGCTGTGAACTGTTTTCATATGGGTCATTTCAGTTCAGGTTCAGCTCAGTCAGGTTTGTTTCTCATGACAGATTATTTTGTAATTTTTTTAAAATCTGGTCCCAGATGCACAACAAAAATCCTGCAGGGTTTTAGAGAGGGGCAGCAGGGACTGGGTTCTATTTAGCCACAAGACTGTTCATGGACCTTTTCAACAACACAAAGCCTGAAGAATACTGATGCTTATAATGATACTGTATGCAGGAGAAGGATGCAGGAGCACATGAGCCATAGGTTTAGGGTTGCAAAATTCCGGGAATTTTCAAAGTTGGAAACTTTCCATGGGAATTAACGGGAATTTATGGGAATTAACGGGAATTAACGGGAATAAATCAGAAATTTACAAAATTGAAGGTTGGCCCTTAACAGGGAACTTAAATATAGTTGGAGAAAATATATTGTAGCATAATCTTGGCTAAAACAACCAGATTTAATGCAAGCAACTTGAATATCTCTGCTATTCCATGCACACTGCTTCCTGCAGGGCTGCTTCCTGCAGGGCTGTTAGGCCACGCCCCCTACATGCCTGCTTCCTGCAGGGCATGCACTGTGCATTCCTCCATCACATGCACAGATGATTCCTTGAACCCTGGAGGCCACACTTTTGAGCCCAAAGCACAATAGGAGGGCTCCTTTCATTTAAAGGGACAACCAGGAGTTTTTGAAAGCAAAGTGTGTTCACACTACATTTCCCATGAGCCTCCGTGCACGGTGAAATTCTTGGACCGGCGTAAGACAGACGAACCATAAACGGTGATTTGGTGACATTATTCCCATAACCCACAGGGCAGCATCCGCAAAACCAAAACTAAGAAATGCTGGGCGACCCGACCACTAAATAATAACAAAATCACGTTAAAGACATTTTTTTTTTTTGATATAGTTTGTTTCAATGACCCCCAATTTCTAGTCAATTCCCATAAATTCCCAATAATTCCCATAAATTCCCATAATTCCCCTGGAAAATTTCCAATTTGGAATATTTCCAAAATTCCCCAGCTTAATTTCCCATGGAAAGTTTCCGGAAATGTACCGTTAATTTATTGGAAATTTTCCATCCTTTGCAACCCTAGATGCAATACAGTCAGTGTGGTCCACCAGCAGCTGGGCCGCCCCCCCTAAACACAGGACACGCACTGGGTCTCATTCATGAAACATTAGTAAATCTATGTGTAGATTTGCACATAAAAGCTCACACTACTATACTCCAGATTCATGAACGGTGAGGGAAACTCAGATTTGATCCTAAGCACGTGTGTGGTTTACACCCAAATCCGTGCTGCTCACGTTTCATGAATGAGCCAGTGTGTGAAGGGCCTCAGGTTTGGGGCTGCAATTTTGAGCAATATGCACAAATTACGCAATTGATGCACTGTGCAACATGAGTCAGTACAAGACAAGAGAGTAATGAGAGCTGTAGTCTGACACCACACACATCACTGCAATGGCAGAAATCAACATCTGACCAATCGGTGGCCAGAGGCTGCAGGTGCATGTTGATGAAAAAATAAGTTAAACTTTATCCACATAACTACCTTAGGAAAAATAAAATTAAATAAATAAATAAATAAAATAAATAAATAAATCTCAGCTTAGCTCTGACTAGCAGCTTTACTTTGTACTGCGAAATCCCACATTTTCAAATTCTTCTTTACTCCAATATCAGACTGAACAATCACAATCCTGAACAGAACCTTCTGCAGGTACAATTAAAGGGATAGTAGCATTTTTTTTAAAGTGGGGTTGTATGATCTCCAAATAGCCCCTAAGTACTTTAATTGCAGTAGAAGACTCTCTGCACTCCTCCCATTAGCAACGCCAGCCCATAGCCCTGCCCAGAGATTTACAACATACATTGTTGTGAATGGACCCAAAGAAACGGCCTATTTTCGTGGCCTAAAAGAGGTTTTACGTGGAAAAAAAATACACAGTTCCATTGTTCACTGTAATATAATTTTTTCCAGCCCTTCAAAGTGCAGGAAAAACGCAGTTTTTATTTGGACCTAACCAACTCACGTATCCCTCCGTCCAGGGTTAGTGCCCGCCGATCAGCAGTTGGTTAGCTCCAAATAAATAAAAAAAATTATATTATAGTGAACAATGGAACTGTGTATTTTTTTTTCAGGTAAAACCTCTTTTAGGCCGTGAAAATAGGCCGTTTCTTTGGGTCCATTCACAACAGTGTATGCTGTAAATCTCTGGGCAGGGCTATGGGCTGGCGTTGCTAACGGGAGGAGTGCAGAGAGTCTTCTACTGCAATTAAAGTACTTAGGGGCTATTTGTAGATCATACAACCCCACTTTAAAAAAATGCTACTATCCCTTTAATCTATGAAGACTTGGATTATTTTGATCTGATCTCAACAAGGTCTTGGTAGTGGACTCACCCTAACCCTGAACTAAGTGAGGCATTCCACCACTCTGCACTCGTAGATTTCTGCTTTATTTCATTTAAAAGAGGGTTTTTTTTCTCTTTTCTGTTCTTTTTTTGAACCAATTTGAATTTTTGTTGAGTTGAAAATAATCCATCAAGCCCAACTCAAGCCCAGTAGGGGTCCGATTACTGTGGAGAATAAATATCTCTCCTCACGGTCCTAAAATCCCAAAGCAGCCACTCAGAGTCATTTAGTGTTTCAAAACTAACCTCCTGCTTTAACAGAAAATGCTGATTAATTCAAGTCTTGAAAATGGCTGACAGCAGGTCCTGATTTAGCACGACGCTTCACCAGGACGGACGTTTGTCCTCGGCCCCGTCCCCAGCCCCTCTACAGTTCACCAACCAGTGTGAGTGCTCCTCCAGGGTCTTGACAGGCTCCTGGACGTTGCGGACGTCCCAGAACTTGACCTTGCAGTCATCTCCGCAGCTGGCCAGATAGTACTGGCGGTTGGGGTTAAAGTCCAGGTCACGCACCAGCTGGCCATGGGCGTTCTCGATACAGTAGATCTGACTGCAGAGGGGGGAGACACAGAGAAGAGATTGGCTTGATTAAAACAGGGAGAGGCCAGAGAAAAGAATTAGGATGGAGGGATAAGAATGAGGAGAAGCAGCCAGACAGCTGGGGAGGAGAAGAAGAGAGCGCATAAAGCGGGGTGTGGGTGGGGGGGGGGGGTAGGACAGAACAACAAAGGCAGATATGAGAGACAGAGGATGATTCACAGGGTCCCAGGCTGAATCAAAGCCTCCTCTGTGTCTGTCAGCGAAGGCCAGGCTCAATAAAGCAGCCGACATGGACAGTGGTAAATTATGAAGGTAACCTCATAACCACACAGCCTTGAGTTCCTGCAAGAGTTAACACAACCACACAATGGACCAGGAGACTCTCTGTGTGAGTATTGTGTCTTTGTGGCCACCTCTTATTCATTTCATCTCGCCTATATCAATACATGCATTCTCTTCAGCTCACTAATCTCACAATTTGTATTTGGTTATAAATAAAGTTTCATATTAATGTGGATGAATCTACGTTACCCACTTGTTAACATGAAATTTCACTCCATACATGTTAGAGGTCAAGGGGTTAATGGGTCCATTTTAGATAAATATATTGTTTTGTCTTTATGGTTATTTTGTTGTTATTATTATTAGTGTCCGCAAAACCGCTGCCCGGCCGGTCATGGGAAATGTAGTGTGAAAACACTTTGCTTTCCAAAACTCCTCATTGTCCCTTTAACATTTATTTTTGTTCATTTATCAAATGTTGCTGAATTTTGTTAGCCTGACAAGTCAGACTATATCATCAAAATGTCTAGTCTGGCAACGAGCGGTAGACCTCGGCTCAATCCAGGGGGCGGGATGAAGGCTGTCTTTCAAACTGCCTCTGCACGCAATAGGGTAGCGCTGTAGCGAAACTGCTGTTTCCTGATCTTCCCTTGTACAAGCCACGCCCCCATTCATTGACAAATCCATTCATTCATACACACGCCCCCAGCCACACAGCCTATCACCGTCTACACCAGGGTTCCCCAATACCGGTCCTCGAGGGCCACTGCCTTGCATGTTTTAGACGTTTCTTGCTACAACACACCTGATTCAAATGAGTGGCTCGTTATCAGGCCACTGCAGAGCTTGATAACGAGCTGATCATTTGAATCAGGTGTGTTGTAGCAGGAAACATGCAAAACATGCAAGGTAGTGGCCCTTGAGGACCGGAATTGGGGAACCCTGGTCTACACGCTCGCCGGTAAACCCGGAAAAGGCTCACTCCACTTTCACTCACAAGTACTCGAGATAACAGAAGCAGCAGCAGTAAGGAATCAGTCATCTCACAGGACGGAGGACATTCCTCGGACCCTCGGTCAGCAAACGGCCGGCGATCGCTGGAAGAAAATTAACCCAAATCCAACAATACGCCATACACTATAATAATTTACTTTCCCCCGTAGGACTGAGCGACAGCCGCCGTGCCTCACCTGAGACTGAGACTGACTGACTGGACTGGTGAGGTACAAGTTGAGATTAATTTATGTGATTCTGTGTTCTTCCTGTAAAATATTTATGAACACGCACTGATGGAGTATTATTTGCCCGGTAGGGTGGGATCCGAGGTTAAAACCGGAAGGGAACACCGTGACTTCTGGCTGTACATGAGATGCTCGCTTGAATGGAATATGTGCAAATACAGTCTGCAATTGAAATCAATGAAACTTGTAACATGTAAAAGCACAGTTTTTGGTTTTTTCCTGCACTTTGAGGGGCTGGAAAAACTTATATTATAGCGAACAATGGAACTTTTTCAGGTAAAACCTCTTTTAGGCCGTGAAAATAGGCCGTTTCTTTGGGTCCATTCACAACAATGTTGTAAATCTCTGGGCAGGGCTATGGGCTGGCGTTGCTAACGGGAGGAGTGCAGAGAGTCTTCTACTGCAATTAAAGTACTTAGGGGCTATTTGGAGATCATACAACCCCACTTTAAAAAAAAATGCTACTATCCCTTTAAGGTCAAAAACATGTATCTGTCTATTAAAAAGATGCTGAAAAGTTTTGTGCTTTTTATTATAACTTTCATAAGCTGCCTTCTATTTTTTTAAACCCCACAAATACAGCACAGGAGATCCCAGACATACCGTACAGTATTCCTACATGGCAACACTTAAAAAGCTGAATCCTTTGCATAGATGGGTGTTTTTGTGCAGGAATGCACAAACATGCCACCACCACCATGGCAGCTTGTTTATTTCTCCGATTCCTCTACATGTGGCAAAACATCTTGTTATGTTGTCTGAAAAATGTGATTCCTGCATGAGCAGCCCTTCTCCATGTGTTCTAATGTGACTGAATGTATACTAATGATTCAGTTGTTAACACCAGTACTTGCTACCTGTCTTGTTGCCTTCAAATAACTCTTGTACATAAAAAGAAATGAACTGGGGGTCAGGGAATGGAAAATCATTTGAATCAACTGGTAATGAATTGGATCTAGAGCTCTGCCTGCACCATTACTGCAACATGAGACTGTGTAGAAGAACCACTTCTCTTCTCTGGGACCATTTCCTCTCCAGACTAGCCTACAGTAGCAGAAGCTCAGCTCGCCACTGATGTGTTCAGCGGAGTGGAAAGCCACAGCGCTATTGCCCAGCTGGATGCCAACAGCAGCTAGCCAGCTAGCTAGTCACCCTGCTGATCATGTTAGGCAATTAACATGCTAATTAAAAATCTCATTAAAATAAGGGAGGTATAAAAGAATGACCTGGGGCAGACTGCTGGGCTTCAATTAGGTCAAGACAACTCAGGGACTGTGTGACTCTCTATGTGTGTGTGTTGCTCCCACTAGACCGTGGCATTGGGGCTGTCCTATGGAGCATGACAGGAAATGTCAAATAACAAGTAAAAGCTTCCACTGAAAACACAGTTTTGATGGAGCTAAGAGAGAGCATTCAAGATAATGTACTTTCTACAAATAACTTGTTCATACATTGATAACAGGTTTGTAACTGTGCTGCTCTCTAGGAAAAGGAGAACTTTGCACACCTACAAATTAGAGGTGTGCCAAAAAATCGCAATTCTCATATGATACGATTCAGAATCGATATAAAATGTCCCAAAATTGAATTAAAAAATGAAACAAATCTGCTGGCTGTCGGCCTCCATTTCCTTAGAGTTTAAAAGGCAGCATGTTTAACTGCACTGAGGCACTTTTAATTCTGTTACTTAAAGGGGCATTGTGTAAGTTCTCCTAGAGGCCTGTTTATGCCGTTACCTGCAGCGGGGTAGGAATTCTTACACAATATCCCTTTAAACAATATGTGATATTGCTTTTATGCAACAGTTTCAACAATTCCATCTAAGCATGGATAAATGTGAAAAAGACACTGCGTCATTCTGTCTTGCAGAGCAGACTGGAGTAGATCATGAGGATCATTTGGACACTGATAGACTGAAGCACAAATCATTAGGAATCAAATAGCTATGAATGGAAAATTGATTTTGAATCAAATCGTAAAATCAGAATCGAATCGAATCGTGAGATAATAAAAGATTCCCACCCCTACAAATCACTTCACAGCCCTGTTGTGTCAGGAGTGTGCACAAGTGTTACTGTAGATACGGTGGCAGCTTGAGAATCAAAAAGACACAAAACAACAAGAAATGTATTCTCAGTTGATTAGTTTTCACACTGGCAGTGGTTATTGTTGGATTGATGTCTGTCCATTGGACTTATTTTTCAAAGACTGCATGAAAGTATTGCTGAGTGGTTGGAGTATATGATTTTGAGACAACATAAACTTGTCAGAGTTTTAGTGTTTATATAATGGTAGCAATTAAACCAAAATAAAAATGTTTCCTTTTGATAGATGGATCTGTTATGAACCCGGATGTATTAGTTTTGATATATCCTAATGAATTCAAGCCACTGTCTGTGCTCAGGGTTTGTCACAGCTGAACGTCACTCTACAACTGCATGTGACTGGAGACATTTATCCATCACTTTATCTCCAAAGTTTCTGACCAGGATTCTTCATGCATGTAATATCAATAATCCATCAATAAATTCTGGATCAAGACTTCTTAGGTTAAACCCTCAACCCAAACAAATCTGGGGGTTTGTAAAGATTGTGGTGTGAAGCTGTATTGTTCCACTGTGGGCAATAAAAAGGACTGTCCTATGGCTTTATTGGACTAAGAGGATTTTCACAACAAGTTGATGTACACTGATCTGTGTTTTTCCTTCTTCTTTTCTAGTGGTGGATTCCTCTCTGTTCCTACTCTCAATCAAGAATTTCATTCATGACTTCCACTGATATTGCAGCATTAGAACAGACTCTGTCTGCAGTATGTACTAATGCTACAGTATATGAACTATGATCTATTTATTGCAATTCTCATTGTAAGGAAAGTGGTTTGTCAACAGGACAAAAATACAGTGTGTTCTCTTTTTTGGGGGGCTTTTATGCCTTTAAAGGGACATTTCATGGTGTTTCTGCCTTTCCCTCATCAAACTCATCAAATACACAATCCAACAACTCCACAACAATCTGGTAATAACACAACGTTACCAGAAAGACTAAATGCCTAACCGGAACTACATTCCAGACACTTCAAAAACACAAGTAGTTCTGAGTATTTGCTTTATGTGTCGTAATGTTACATACTTACACGTTATTATCTCATAGTGTGGTGAATGTGCAGGTATCAACTTGTCCACCAGAGTGTTTTGGAGTTGTTGGATTGTGTATTTGATGAGTTTGAGGGAAACATAGAAATACAGTGCAGCTCGCCTATCTGCCTCGTCGAACAGCTATTCCTAATGCCCAGTTCACACTGGACACGGAAGCGCCGCGAATGGCCGTGGAGCAGAGTCCACTTCCATTCGGCGCCCTTGTTAACCGATGTTGTAGTTTAGACCAGACGTGGAGCGCCGCGATACTCCACGGCCGTGAAGCGACCGTTTCGGTGTCTGTTCTATTTTGTGTCCAGGCTGCGAGCGATCGCGTCAATTCTGGCAGGAAGTCACACAAACACGAGAGAATCCGGTCAATTTCCAAAATAAAGGAAATTTTCAAAATAAAATACCACGATTGATAAATACTAGAGTCCAAAGCATGTACGTTTATGTTTATTAATCTAAACTGAGCACAAGAGAGGAACACACACACACCTACACACATAATAAATAAATAAATAATATGCAAAAAGAACGAAAAGATTAAGATGAAGTTTATTATGTTAGTATTTAGTAATGGGGGCGGGACTCGACAAGCTTCGGCTTCTCCCGCTTTCCCTCTCGGTCATGTGTATTGTATTATTGAACTAAGATGATGTGTGATGTTGATGATCAATTGAAATGAACTAAAGATGAACAAAATAAATAAATACACAGAGGCTACACACAGACACTCACACACAGCTGAGGGGCAGAAGCGCTTCAGACCGCTGTGGAGAAATCGGCGTCTGGTGTGAACAGGAGGGACGCGGCTCGCACGCGATTTTGTGAACCAGGCGTAAGACTATAGGGATTATAGCAATAGGCAAATTTGCCAAAAAGTTGAAATATCCCTTTAATAGATACAGTAGGACCGTTGTAGAGAGACAGGAAATGGGGAAACAGAAAGAGGGGGAAAGACATGCTGTGGTGAGGACTATAGCCTGTGTGTACAGGGTGCCTGCTCCACCCACTGAGCTAAACGACCCCCCCTGGATGAAACATTGAAACCAGTGCTGGTGTTGGTGATGAGTGAAACTGTTGCTGGACTTCACTTCCACTCAAAACAGCTATTTCATGTGTAATCTTGAGCCGGGGCCCATGATTTATTTACAGCGCTGCCTCGCTCTGCTGGGTGGGGCTCTGAGGTGGAAGGTGTGACCCCGGGCTGCTGGAGGGGGGGTTTCAACCCTGGGTGCTGAGGTGGGGGGGGTCAACCCTGGCTGCTGCAGAATGGGACGCGGCCGCCGCGTGAAAAGGAAATGGAGCAGGAAATTGGGTTAGTTTCGCTCATTCCCTCTTTGTTGTCTCTGTGCAATCCCCTCCTCACACACACACACACACACACACACACACACACACACACACACACACACACACACACACACACACACTCAGGCATCAACTCCCTGGGCCCAGTGGAGAGACCTGGGAATTTTTGTGTGCGTGTTTGTGTTTGTATGAGTGTGGAGGATTAGAGTTGTGGCCTAAGCCACCAAACACACTCAGTCTAAAGTCATCCAGCCAGCCATGCTCAGTGTGTGTGAGTGTGTGTGTGATGTGTGTGTGATGTGTGTGTGATGTGGGGCTGATGAGGGGACAGGGGACCTATTACACACACTGTTAGGCGCACACAGATGATAACATAAAACTGGAAAACACATTCCCTAAAATACTGTTATATGTGTAAATACAGAAGGAGATAGAGGTGTGTAAGACACACACACACACACACACACGCACACACACACACCTCCCTGGCTTAGTCTGGGTGATAAATCTAACTCTACTGGGGGGATCGACTGGAACACAGACGCTCACAGACACACAAATACACAAGCACGACTCCGCGCGCACACTCACACACGTCTCTGTTTCTATGACAACTGCTGTGGGGAGAGAGGGGGAGAAAAGAAAAATCGAAAGAGGAGAGCAATCATTTCATCGCTGATCAAAATTAAAGCCTGGCTTTGAGACGGAGCTGGCAGGGACAGAAAGATGAGAGACAGAGACAGAGAGGGACAGGGAGGCATGGGGGGGGGGGGGGGGCAGGGGGGCATATATAAAAGTAAGGGATCATTATATTGAGCAACTTAAATGAGAGGGGAGTTGATGAGTGAGGAAATGTATATCACAACTGACCAAGTCTACATTTCCTAAATCTAACGCTACTTCCCCTTCACTTCACTTTCCGAAAGGTCAAAACCGGAAGCTGGTGTTGCATTTCCAGCGGAATTGTACGTCTACATTTCCATGGTTTCAGTCGTTGTCATGGTTCTGGATCTATGGACCAAAAACTACTAAACTAGGCTACTTCCTGGTAGAAAACCAGCACGTAATTTGAATGAGAACAGTATAAACGAGAGTTTATGTCATATTTTTCCCGCCCTATCACCATTTAGACAAATCTGAAATGATTGAAGAAACATTACTATCTGTGTGTGTGTGTGTTTTGTGTTGCTATGTGTTGTATTTATTCCGTTTGGGGGAATCACGGTGTCTAGAAATCATCCGTGGCTGCAGCTGACAGGCAGTGTTGCCAACTTAGCAACTTTCTCGCTAAATCTGGCGACTTTCCAAAGCCTCTTGGCGACTTTTTTTTGTCAAACGCGACTAACGACAAATCTAGTGACTTTTTCCAGTGATATTACAAATGTTTGTGGACCTGAAAGCACGTCGTTACAGCTGTTTTCAACAAGCAGCGAGCACTCACTGGCTGTTTATTGAGTCACTGAGTTATTAAAGTTAAACAGCTAGCTAACCGTTAGCCTGGCTAATCTATGATAACCATGACTAATTACAAAAATGTGCACACAGAAATAGTAATGTTTGTCCAATCACTGGTTTTATAAACTTTACAAACATCAGATTAGTCTAAACAGCGAAACAGCAAAAATGAGATATAACGAAACTCTTGTGGTGCTGGTTGTCGTAGTCACTGTAAACAACAAGCCATTTGTTGTATTAACGCTGGCTTTTAAAGGATAACTTTCATTTTTTACAACCTGGACCTTATTTCTAGCATCAAATACGATCATTTAATCACCCTGACAAGTTTGGTGTCATTTGGAGTCGTTTTGACAAAATTAGCCTCGGTGGCTAATCCGTATAATAACCATGACTAATTATCAAAAATTTCGTGTGATGATACACTAGTGTTATTCCCCTCCGAGCCCGTGGTGGCATGAAACATAGGCTAACTAACCTCTGATCTGGATGATGTCAATCACTGGTTTCTGATAATAATCTTCCGCTACAATTTGGGTCCTTTTTAGCTCAACTAGCCAGCTGTAGTGAGGATCCAGGCTGAGGAGAGGAAGCCTGTGGAAACCGAAGCTGAACTTCATCCAGCTGCTCATTTTGTTCTGACGAAGAAACACGCAGAAACGGACCATGAGATAGCAAGTAACGAATGACATCATCCAGATCAGAGTTAGGTCAACCTAGCTGTTGATAACATGCCACCACGGGCTCGGAGGGGAGTAACACTAGTGTATCATCACAAAATATTGGCGAAATGAACAAGTTTTGCGGCTAATAAACAACAAGCCATTTGTTCTATTAACGCTGGCTTTTAACATGGATGTCCATTTATATGGTGTCCATTGTAAAAAGATGATGTGATGATCCATGCGTTTTACACATTTTCAGTGGGAAAAAGAAAAAAAAAACTGATGCATTTACCACGACTATTATTGAAACCATGGAAACGTAAACATACAATTCCCCCGGAAGAGCAAAACCGGGAAAAGTCTGAATTCAGTCAGTCACACTGAAGCAAACACACCATCACAACAATGCAACACTGATTTCTCTACAATATGATACATAGATCATTATGGTCTGTGCCATTTGGTCAACAGTGATGTCATGTCCTCTATGAGCATGTGTTAGTGTGACTTTCAACACGTTTTAAGCTTTTTTCAAACTGGCGGTTTTCACCAGCAGGTTCTATCTTAACTAGAAGAAGGACTTCAGTCGTCAGATCTGGATGTGAAATGATCACAGTAAAAGCTGAGTAAATGTTAACAGCTCAGCTGGAGCTGCTGGAGACGACCTGACCTTTGTCCAATAAACTCAGAGTTTTAAGGTGAAACTACTTTGTGGATGTTTCTGCTAGTTTTAATCCCAGACTGTTTGTTATGAAGAGGAGCACACCTCTGAGGGAAGAAGAAAGGAACAATGGTTTATAGTAACTGTCAGGGGTGGAAAGAGTACCAAAAAAATCTACTCAAGTAAAAGTACAGTTACCTTGATGAAAATGTACTCAAGTAAAAGTAAAAGTGCTGGTGTAAAAATCTACTCAAGTAAAAGTAAAAAGTAGCTCACTTAAAAGTTACTTCGTTACTTTTTTTTTTTTTTTTGAGGGGGGGGGGTATAATGGCCAGAGATCGGCCTAACATTCTCCATGCATGTCACTGTGTTCCAAACTTGTCCCTTCTCCATGGAGACACTGGTCTCCATCATCTTTTAGCTCCGGTGGAACCAACTTGATTCTGACCTTCAGACACTGCGGTTGTCCAGAGCCAATCAGATTGACAGTTACTGGCACTAAGGTTGTCACCATCATGATCATGATACTAAAATTTTCAACTCAATATCGATATTAAAGGGATAGTTCAATGGTGTCAATGGTGCTCACTTTTCTTTTTAAAAAAAGACCAAAACACATCCAAATACCTCCATACTGCTCGTCTGTAATGTCCCTCTTTTATTGAAGCCCCGACATGCCTGATAACGTTGTCTTTAATCATCAACGTCACTTTTAACCACTAGCTCTAATGTTTATTATGCACTAACTTATGAGGAGAGGAGCTACACCTGAAGGGACAAAGAGAGAAGCGGCAGCACAGCAGCGTGTACTTTTGACAACCCACACAGATGCAGTGCAAGCTCATACCCTATATATTTTTTACTTTGTAACTAAAGGAACAATGTACTCAAGTAAAAGTAAAAGTACTGACTTTAAAACCTACTCAAAAAAGTACAAATACACAAAAAAGCTACTTAGTTACAGTAACTTGAGTAAAAGTAACTAGTTACTTTCCACCCCTGGTAACTGTGTCATCTCACAACTCTTCCATGAAGTCTCTGTCATCTTTTTAATGTTAAACGGCTTCATTCAGCATTTTCAAACGGCTGGAATCACAGGTCTGAACCGCTGACCTGAGGAATTCATAGAGGAGCTCACAGTAACGGACAACAACTCCCATGATCCTACACTCTTTCATGACATCACCTTACTTTGTCATTAACTTTGATTGATATAGGCTACACCAGTTTGGACACAGTGATTTTTCTTTATTTTCACTACTTTCTATGATTCAAACTCACTCTTTTGGTCTCAACCGTTTCTACCCCCGCACACACTCTGAGGGGGGGGGGGATTTTTAAAAACTCTACCGTTTTACCATTATTAGGTTTAAAATTCTGGCCAATTAGGGCGTGGATACGTTGAGCATCAGGTCTGGAGACCACTGCTACGAGGCCAGTGGGCGGGTTCTCGGCCTCAGCTCTCCAAATATGGCAAGTCAAATCCAACATGGCGCAGTTCAAACCCCCGTAGTAGCGGCACAAAACAGACCCCCCCCAAACCAATGGGTGACGTCACAGGTGCTACATCCATTCTTTTTACAGTCTATGGGTTTTGATGAACACTTTTGTGTTACAACATAACTCCATATGTGTTGTTTCATAGTTCTGATGTCTCCAGAAAAACACATTAAATGAAACAGTGTGTCCAAACTTTGACTGGTTGTGTATCTCTAGAAGCAGTAGTGAAAGACTGTGTGTCCTCTAACATGATGTCCTAATAGAGATCAGGTGCATATTCAAGACTCCTCATATTTGTTTTTAAATGGAAGAACTGCTTTCAGTCTGTAGCTAACATTAATCAAGCTAGCTAAGAAAGCTAATACAATTTGCTTCATTTGCAAAATTGAGTGTCAACTCATAGAACTGACACCATCTGAACACCTACAGTACAGTTTGTCTATAGTTACTTTGCACAACAAAACTGCCACCATAATTATTGTAAACTGCATGTGTGCCATGTGAATATGGAAAGCTTGACAGTTGCAGAAGCAGGGGCGGAATCCTAGATCTAACTCCTTTAAAGGGATAGTTCAACATTTTGGCAAATTGGCCCACTGCCATAATCGCTATAGTCATAGCAGTAGGTTCGTTACCTTTAATTGTAGGTGTAAGCTATTTTTAGTACGGCGGAACGCAGCTGCAGGCTGTTCAGGGCTATGCTATGGAGGCTAAGGGAATTTCTTGGTTTCCCTCATCAAACTCATCAAATACAACATCCCAAAACTCCACAGCGCTTTTGTAGACAAGTTGTGACCTGCACAACCACCACGCTATGAGATAATAACGTAACGATACGAAACGGAGCCGTTTTCGAGGTAAATACAGGGTAAATACGGAGACTGCTTGCTGAAAAACTGTCCCTGAACGCAACGCGCATCAGCGGTTTTGCATGAATTTACCTCGAAAACGGCTCTGTTTCGTATCGTTCCGTTATTATCTCATAGCGTGGTGGTTGTGCAGGTCACAACTTGTCTACAAAAGCGCTGTGGAGTTTTGGGATTTTGTATTTGATGAGTTTAATGAAGGAAACCAAGAAATTCCCTTAGCCTCCATAGCGTAGCTCTGAGCAGCGTGCAGCTCCGCTCCGCCGTACTAAAAATAGCTTACACCTACAATTAAAGGTAACAAACCTACTGCTATGACTATAGCGATTATGGCAATGGGCCAATTTGCCAAAATGTTGAACTATCCCTTTAATCCAAGGTCTGAAAAAAGCCTGGCGTACAGCACTATGAGAGGGACTATGTAAGTATTAAGAGGTCTGGTCCATGTCTGCTGGTGGAGGGGGGGTAAAGCACATGAAAAGGTTACAGAAGATTGATTTGACAGTGGCAGGGTTCAAAAGGTCACCATCAAATCAACAGTGGCACATGGAATAGCACTATTTCAAAAACAGCTGACATCTTTTACATTATGCCCCATATCTGAATGTGAAATATAATAATCACTTTTTGCATAACGGTGATATATTTAAATATGTGAATAAAATATGATGGAAAACGCTTTTGAAAACTAGTTTTCCCTGAGTAGCCAGCCTATCATTACAGCACGTGGAGGCAGGACAGGAGGATGTGTCTGGTCAGGCGCTGTGACCGACTGGATGAGGAGTTTGAATGCTGTCTGCTTCTTTGTCTTGTACCAACAGACAGCTGGCTTTTAACCTGGACTGTGAAGGAGCAAATAGCACCACTATCAATCATTTTGCCCTCCTTTACACACGCTCTCTCTTTCCGTATCTCCTCATTGTGCTGCTACCTCTCTGTCTTGCTTGTTCTCTGTCAGACTCTCTTTCACCGGCTCTCACATGCACAAATACACACCACAGGGGAGATGTAAAGAGTCCATGCTTCACTGCAGCACTGCACTGCTTTTCAGTATGCACCCTGCAGTGCATGGTATGGCTGCAGGCCTGGCTGCTGTTACACAGTGTGTGTGTGGACTGTCCATCCAAGAGGGAATTCGGGGGAGATTTGGTGTAAGAACATCCCCAATGACAGGTATGCCTATCTGTGTGTCTGTCTCTCCCACACACACAGAGCCAGAGAGAGCAAAGAGAGAAGGAGAGGGAGGGCTGCATGCCCAGTGGCTACTACATGCCTGTTAGCTAGCCTAATGTTATTGAAAGGCTGTGCCAGGGTGCCAGAAATGACACCTAGTTGGTTTTCTTTAAAGGGATAGTTCACCCCAGAATGATATTTAACTCATTATCTACTCACCCTCATGTCGACTAAGGGCTGGGAGAATTTTCAGAGTCCTCCGTGGCTTCTCTGAGTTACAGGGGGTCTCGGCGTAGCAGTGCATGTCCACAAAAGGGTTGCAAACAGACACCGCGGTCTTCGTCACAAAAAGACACACTGAAAAACATCCAAATACCTCCATGCTGCTTGTATATAATGTCCCTCTTGAATTGAAGCCCTGAAGTGCGAAATTGTCCGGAAAAAAATTAAATAAGTCCATTTTTCAAGCTTGTTTGCAGCGGTAGCTCGTCTTCCTGGTCCGCCCAAGTCTCGCGATATTTGCGACGGCAGTAATCGCAATGACGTTGATGCAAATCTCGCGAGACTTGTGCGGACAAGGAAGACGAGCTACCGCTGCAAACAAGCTTGAAATATGGACTTATTTAATTTTTTTCGGGACAATCCCACATCTCCAGGCTTCAGTACAAGACAGACATTTTATACAAACCGCATGGAGGTATTTGGACGTTTTTTGGTGTGTGTTTTTTTACGAAGACCTCTGGTGTCCCTTTGCACTGCTACACCGAGACCCCCTGTAACTCAGAGAAGGGACGGAGGACTCTGAAACTTCTTCCAGCTCTTAGTCCACATGAGGGTGAGTAGATAATGAGTGAAATATCATTCTAGGGTGAACTATCACTTTAAACTGACAGTGTTTTGGTTTTTTTCCATCATTTGAAGTTGTATGGGGCGGTGTGTGGCGCAGTGGGTAGAACGGCTGCCCCATGTACAGGCTACAGTCCTCAGCGCAGGTGGCCCCGGTTCAAATCCCGTGTCAGGCAGCCCTTTCCTGCATGTCATTCCTCCTCTCTCTGTCTCCCCCTTTCCTGTCTATCTCTACTGGGTGCATTGTGTAGGAATGGTGTTTGTAGATCACCAGCAACTCAGTCGTATTTTTCATGCTGCATTCACCTGAAATTAGGCAGACGACATGTAACGGCTTAAACAAGCCTCTATGTAAACAAGTGTTCTGTCAGCACGAGGCAAAACAATACACCTGACAATATGCTGTCATGGTGATGTCGTATTGTTGACCTGACCCACGTTTTACTGTCTTTCTCTGGACTTCTGTGACTAAAATGACATCTGGTTTGTTACCAACGGTCGTCTGTCCGACTGCACCTGAATGCAGCATCAGTGTAACGCTCCATTCCTCCTCACTGCGTTACCGCGGTGACTTTTCCCAGACGCCACCTGGACCTGAGCCGACAGCTCCGGTGTCTCCGCTGAGTTTCCGTGGTTTCCTACCGTCACGCTGCCACTGAAGGTAAAAACATGGAGACAGGACATGGCAGCCAGCAGCCAGCTGACCGTCTCCATGGAGATATGAATGATATGAACGGCTCATTCAGAGCTGAAAGGAACACTTTGATTTTTATGAATAGATAACAGGAGAAGTTACACAATGTCCCTTTAAAAAAGAATCTGAAGTTGTATACACAATGCATGTGTAGTTTCTCTC